>LPNX010878428.1:260437-277953 GCA_001517045.1 Pseudotsuga menziesii | reverse complement strand
ATATATATATATATATTATATATATATTGTATTATGTTATATTTTTTTTCACATAACATTGTCTTTTCCTTGAGGGAAGCTTTGTCCTCAAAGCTTATTGAAGACAAGACTTACGTCTAATTTCTTCCTTGTAATGTCATCTCTCGATCTTTTGTGTCAGTAACTGTAACACTTGATGAAACAAAATGATACAAGTTACGAATTCCCAAGAAAAAATGTTGCATCATTTGTGAAGTGGTCCATCCTTGATCTATCTTCACCAAAGTTGTTTGTTGATGGTTTTGTTGGATGGAACTTCTTGTTTTCTGCTTAGTTTGTTGATTTTGTGTTCTTTCTGTTCTGAAATCATAACTGCTTTGTTTATGTGCATTTTGACCATGTCATTGGTCAAAATGATTCTTATAATTTGGGTGTCGATAAGGATTTCTTGTCGTTTGTTTTTTACTAGATTGGCTTCTTTTTGAACTGTGACAAGGGCTAGATTTGTATTTGCTTCTTTTTCTAACGAATACTTATCATTCTTAAGGTTCCGTATCATTTCATCTTGAGCTGTCTCATCATATTTAAGCTTCGGAATATGATCTACTAGATCTTGTTTACGCTTCTTAAGGTGATTATTCTCTTCGATATTTTCGAATAGTTTCTTCTGAAGATTTTATTCTCCTCTTCTATCTTTGGATTGTATCGTGCCTTATCCTTTTCCTTCTTTATTTGAAGAAGCAACTTTTGATTATGATCTCTTAGATGATATATCTCTTCTTCTTTGTCCATGATGACAGTATCAAATTTGTTATGCATATTCTGTATCGATTTCGGGTCTTCTTGTTAAGGCACCTTCGAGATGTATTTAAAGTCTTCAATCGAAACAACTCCTGAACTTGACTTCATTGTAACATCTTGGACTGTGACTTTCTTCTTTTTATAAGGAAATGTCAAGAACATTTTCCTTGTGTTGAACATGAAGGTACCCAGTGTATCTAACCAAGATGACCCTAGAATTATATCAACCTTGTCTTGCTCCAATGATATCACTGAAACAATATTGAATTGAGTTAGGACCTTGTAATCATCAATATATAGTTGTAGGTTCTTAAGCTCATATTTCTCATCAGAAATACTTGTGTTATTGACAATTATATCTAACTCTGAAAGCATTATTTGGTTTGTTAGGTCAATATTTATACAATTCTGCTTGGTTGTCAAGAAAATAGCAATGTGAACAGACTTTTCTTGAATAATACCATAAGTTTTAATATGGGGAATTGCATATTTTTTAAAAGTTTGTGGGAATATTCCTTGTTTTTCGTCATGAGTGGCTCCATTTTATTGTGCTTATTATCCAAATATATATCAAAGAAAGACATCTTTTATCTTGTATCGTATACTATACTCTTCAATAATTAATTTTTCCCTTTAATATTTCTTGTATATTAAATGTAGATTGGGTGGATGGGAGGAGTGATTGTTACCTTTCCCACTCGGGTTCAAATCTTGATATCTTGGTTTATATGTTTCATTTTTATGTAAAATCCATTTTTATTTGGGCCGATGCACAATCATGGACTCCTTTAAAGACACTTTAGATACCACATAATACTCGAAAAACCTGGAACCTCTGACTTTAGGTGAGAATTAGGGGTACTTCCCTAACGTATTTGAAGATGAATTAAAAAGACAAAAGATAGGTAATTGAATCAAATTTCATAATATATAATATTTATGCAGAAATTATGTGAGTAAATGATTATTAAATTAGTTTTTGTGAAATTGGGTTTTCAAAATTTCAACACATCATAGCATATATGTTTGTGTGGGTGCAACAATATATGAGCTAAATGATATCAATTTTGTATAAAATATTGCAGAGATGTAAAGGACATATGGGCCTAGTGCAACACTATCTATTCATATTGTTTCATGAATTTTTTTTATTAATTATTGAAGTCAGAGAAGCTCGAAGTGAAAATGTTCTATGCGGGTGCAACACTTTAGAGGAAAAAATTAATGAAATCCTTGATTTCTATATATAATATTGTAGAGCTTTATCTCTTCTAGTGCACCATATAGTTTTCTTGGCAAGTGGTGAAGGCAATCAAAAGTTATATAAAAAACAATCGATGTATCTATTTTCGAAAACTAACGTGTGTCATTTAGAAAAATAATAAGAAATAATTAAAACATACATTTGAAGGAAAAAATAACATATTCAGAATTGTAAGATCGTACTCTACAATATTCTAAATTTTCATAAAAAAATACTGCGTTTGTCAAAGCAAAACATGCCATCGAAACTGAGCATATTGATAGAATTCTAAAAGACAGGAAATAGCCGTGGTTTTTTTTTCCTAGCCAATAGGTTTGGTAGTTCAAAGCTAATTCCAAACATAATGCAAACCTTATTCCCATCGAGTTTTTAATTTTTAAAACACGCATATGCGTTATAGCTTATTCATATCACATATGCGATATATCGCATCTGCGATATAACGCATATGCAATTCATATCGCATATGCGTTTTTGCTTAACTAATTTGATACGAGAGTAAAAAAGAGTAATGGCACCCTTATCCCATTATAATACCATTTAGACTCCCAATATTCCATCCAGACGGTTTGTGGGTTGGCTCATGGCCCAACATTACATTGGTTAAGAGGGGGGGGAGTCAAAGGAGGGAGAGGAAGGTGTAGAGGGAATCATGCGAGGGAGGGATGGGTAGGGGACATATATGGGGGGATGAAGGGAGGAGAAATATAAGGGGAAGGGAGGGATGGGTATGGGAGAGATATGAGGGTGGGATGGAAGGAGGACAAATATAAAGGGAAGGGATTGGTGGGAGGGGAATAAATATAAGTGGGAGGGAGGGACCTGAGGTCTTAGACATCATCAAGGGATGAAACCTCTACTTTAGGCCCTAACTGAAGCTTCTAGGAATCTAGGACCACCAATAACACCTTAAACCACCATATGTTACCTCTTGAGTCCATTCTTAGCTTTGTGTGTGAGCATTGACACCATTCGGTTGTTTTAATCACTAATGATGGGTTTAGAGACCTTTGACATGGTTGAGCGATCGTGAAACCCATGTCATAGACACTAAAGGAGGCTTCCAGGGATCTAGAGGAAAGAATAATGTATCAATCCACAACACATGACCTCTCTAGGGGATCTTTGGCCTTAAATTAGGGATATGCGATTGATTGGTGATTTTGTTTACAATAGTTATGGGTCTTGGGGCCCTAACATAGTGGATGTGTTGGTACCATTACGAAGGAAAGGGTAACTTCAAGAGGTCATGGCTGGTCATTTGAGTTGTTTTTCATGTTCATGGATTCCTATGACACGAGCTGACATGTCAAAATCCTGGACACGAGTTCCATGAGTAATTGAAATTGACAGCTACTATCAAGAAAGAAGAAAGCATCGAGCTCTATGGACTCTACAAAATCCCTCGTCTTTCAAATTTTATAAATGTGATGTCAGAGGGGCCATGTTGTATGGAGTATCAAATGGCTTACTATAAATACCAATTACTAAATCTTGAAAACGGGTGAAATCTCATTACTAAATCTTGAAAATCGGAGAAATCTTTAATACACATATAAACACTCATTACATTGATGGCCACACACTTGTTTGAAGAATTATGGCACCAGATGATCTGTTCAATTCTATGGACCGTACATTTGCACACATCGATGAACAATCGTCACATGAAAAGAAAATCACCCCCATTACTTTGAAAACACCCTTTCGGCATCATTTATATAATAAATTCACTACCTTCAAGAATAAAAACTCAACTAATCAACATATTACCCATAACTACTGTAAACAAAATCACCAATAAATTGCATATCCCTAATCTAAGGCCAAAGACCCCCTAGAGAGGTCATGTGTGGTGGCTTGATACATTATTCTTTCCTCTGGATCCTTGGAAGATTCCTTTAGTGTCTACGACCTGGGTTTCACAATCGCTCAACCATGTCAAAGGTCTCTAAACCCATCATTAGTGATTAAAACAACCTAATGGTGTCAATGCCAAAACACAAAGCTAAGAATGGCATCAAGAGGTAACATATGGTGGTTTAAGGTGTTATTGGTGGTCGTATATTCCTAGAAGCTTCAGTTAGGGCCTAAAGTATAGGTTTCATCCCTTGACAGTGTCTAAGACCCCATGGCCCTCCCTCCCACCAATCCCTTCCCTTTATGTTTTTCCTCCCTCCATCCCCCCCCATATCTCTCACATACCCACCCCTCCCTTCCCCTTATATTTCTCCTCCCTTCATCCCCCCCATATATGTCCCCTACCCATCCCTCCCTCCCATGATTCCCTCTACACCTTCCTCTCCCTCCTTTGACTGCCCCCGCCTCTTAATCAATGTAATGTTGGGCCATGAGCCACCCCATAGACTGTTTGGATGGAATATTGGGAATCTAAATGGTATTATAATGGGATAAGGGTGCCATTATAGGTTTTTAGATGGGAGGGATGGGTCTCTAGACATTGACTATAGTCATGGAAGAGTAGAAAATAAGTCCGTAAATCAACACACATGCCTTATAGATGTAATATTTGGCCTTTAGTGGGATATGGGTGTCATTATGAGGTTTTATGCACTAAGGATGGGTCTCGAGGTCTTAACCATGGTAATGGGACAATAGTGTAATAGAAACAAGTCTTAAGCCACTACAAATGCCCTTTAAAGGGAATATTTAGCCTTAATATGGGATATATGTGCCATTAGTCTATTTTATGCATTGAAGATTGTTAAAGAGGCATTGACCATGGTCATATAGGAACCATTATGAATATTTCCAGACAAGAGATAGTTCTATAGACACTACCATGGTCCAAGGATAGGTTTGGAGGTTTTAACCATTGGTATGGGGTCCATTGTAAGGTTATACAAGTTTAACATATTTCAGTCCATATACATTTATATTTGAGATTTGGGGTGGACTACCACCTATGTTTTTTCATGTATGCACTAGGATTGTAGAGATTGATTCTATGGCAGTCATTCAAAATTAGAAATAATCAATATATACTTATATATATATTTATATATATATATAAGAGGTAGCCCGTGAATGGGTAACTAGTATCTAAGCATTGATAAGTCAAGTTTAATATTTGATATGCAATAAATCGCATATGCGATATATTGCATATGTGATTTGGAGATCACGTAATAAAAACCGTCCGTTAATTAAAAAGTAGTGTATCCATATCGCAAATGCGATATAGCACATATGCGATAAAACGAACATGCGTTATATCGCATATGCGATATGTGTTATATAAAAAAATGTTGGATTGCGTGCTGTGGGACAAGTTTACTATAGCAAAAGACATTTCTTCTGAACCCCCGCATAGAGAACTGTTCAACTTGCAATTTAATCATTACTTACACAATCCATTGGTTTTGTACAATTTTGGGTAGATTTCAATGGGGAATGTAAGTAATAGAGGTCAAAAGTCAGCAAGGAAGGTGCTTACACCAGAAGAAGCTGGAAAAAAAAAAAAAAAAAAGAGGGAAGATTCAAGAAATCATTGACATTCATTGGATGAGAAAATAGTTCCCATTCCACCTCAACAGATACCTGACGTAGAGGCTGAGGAAGATAATGCAACATTAAAGGAAGCTGGTTATAGGGGAGATGATATTATTGATCCATTAGTAAATGGACAATATTGTGAAGAGTTCAATAATTATGTTACTCCCGATGAAAATGTGACTCAGCAACAACCATGGCCGATGGTTCAATCTCCTAATCGAAGTTGTCAACCTGTAGTGGATGTAAACGTCACTCTAGCATTTCAAACAGGAAGAAATTTCACATCAAAATGAAAGAGAACTCCTAAATGCATACAAGTGGACAAGAGCGAATTGACTTCTAAGGAAGGTAAGGTGGCTAAATGCACTATCCTTCGTCATTGTTCTCAAATAATGAAACAATATTTTGATAGCAAATCCGAAGCCGGTAAATGCCAATTATTTTTAGCTTTGCTTAAATCTATAAATATGGAAACTTTTAGAATAAATTTAGGCATAAGAACAATGAATAATATCGAATCAATTAATCACATTATTAAATCTCTTGCTACTGCATTCACATCGATTGGTAAAAAAACTCATTCACGGGACTGTAATGTGGCTCGTCGTGTATTGGCTGAATCAATTGTATGTAGATCCACAAGACAACATCGTTTACTTTAATGCACATCACAAATTGTTCCTTTACTTCCAAAGACATTTAAAAAATATTCAGTAAGAAGAGTCGGCCTTGATGTACAGGGACAAATGGAAACATTATGGGCATTTAGCGGTAGGTTGCCCTGCAAAGACATGAAGTTAGTCAAAGTAGTGAAGGGCCTAGTGCACACGTTTTGGCATGATAACATTAGGCCTTCTTCTAACACAAAGGATGTGTTAAAAATCTGTAGGGGTTCTAGAAACAATGAACCTCATGTTAAACATTATCTTGACATGACACAAACTCAATTGTTCAAGATGTTTAAAGTTTCCCACGTAGAGCTAAGGCTCGGGCAAAGATATTTTGAAAATTGCAAGCCTTAGTATCTTAGAATCAATACCATCTAGAACACTTGTTGTTGTAGATACCACATAGGGTTTTATCTATATTACCATACATTTGCACATATATGTCGTTTTTTGCATCCTCACCATGTGCAGGAATGGTCAAGTATAGTTTCGCCAATGTCATCCAGAGATTTCATCCATAGCATAATGTTTTCGAGGCAAGATGGAATACACATTACTTAAACAATGTGTAGAAGGTTCTTGCAACAATTGTGGTGGGATATCATTATGGTCTGATTGCATCCATGAGAGTGAAGATCAAACATTCAGGAATGCAATTGTCGAGAAGCAGAACTATCAGTACAAGACATATCAACTACATGATGGGAAAGAAAGCAAGAAGATTAAATTGGTGACTTCACAGGTAAATTGTTGAATATTGACATATTAATATACACATTTTTTATGTTGTTTTATAACACTGTTTACTTTTTTACACCACGTGCAAGTATGTGATTATATTTCAGAGTTTCGTGGAAAGATCCAACAGTACATTCAACATGTCTATATTGCATGGTGGCAAGATGATCAATTCAGAATATGTCAGGACACCTTCCCTCTCAGAACAATACTATCAGTGGCTGACTTTGTGGAAAATTACACCCTACAACCACAAAGTGAAATACAAAGTTGATACTATCACTCAGAGTAGGTGAGCATAATGGTGCATATCACGTATCGACATGGGACAAATAGCAATGAAGAGAAATGTGTGATACTGAAAGAAAGTCACTTCTACATAAGTGACGACCCGACCCATGACATCCATTATGTGCAGCATTGCTTTAAATTATTCTATGATTATGTGATATCTATGGATATACCATTTTATTGTCATGTCATTTGGTCAGATGGTTGTGATGGACAATTCAAGAATGCACGTGTATTTGAATGGTTGTGTTTCTTGAACATAAAATACAAGGTGTCACATTTATGGAACTACTTTGAAACTGGTCATGGAAAAGGAGAGCACAATGGTGTTAGTGCATGCATAAAAACTTCCCTTCAAAGGGAAGAGATGAATTTTAAAGGTTCTCACCTTCGAGGCACTGCATCTATAGTGAAATGGTGTGCATCTGTCATGGGAGAACAAGCAACAAGGAATCACCTAGTGTGGAGAATATTATGGGAGGTGACAAATGTGGACTGATCCCAAACACATCAGGTGAACACAGTGCATGGAACTCGATGGTTTCATTCAATTAGAAGCCCAGACAACTCAACCCTACAAATTTGGACAAGATTGAAGGCTTGCTTTTGCAGTTCCTATAGCATTGATGAATGGGATGATTGTGAGTATACAGATATAGTTGATACATGGGATCGAGTGACACTTGGCACCAATTTCAAGGGGGTTAATGAAATAGACCATTTGGAAGATGATCAGACACATATTTCTACAGACTATGATCACATATCGGATCTCATACAAACAGGTACAAAAAAGTAAATTAGTAGTACCTAAATTAGAAATTTAATTTATGTATTGCTAACTCGACCTAAGTAGAATTTAATTTATGTAGAAATTAGAAATGCAAGACCTTATTTAAAAAATGTATTGTTAACTCGACCTATTTCCTTTCACAGGTCATATATATGCAGTGGTTGCCCCAAAAAATAATGAATGGTGTTCTGACTATTGGTTGGCACGTTTCTTAGAGGGGAAACAAACCATTCTCGAACCTATTACAGATGATGAAAATATTGAATTCCCAACTAGATCGATGGTTATAAAATGGGAGTACTTGACACTTGCAGCACAACATAAAAAGAAGGGTGGGTATGTATATCAGGATTATAGACCAGGAGCTATTGTATACCACTTCACCAACCTAGTAGTTGGTATAAACATCAAGCTGCGCACACTTGGTCACAAAAATAGGTCACATATACGATACTTGCTACCTCATATAGAGCACGAAAGATTGATGGGCACCATCGGCAGCAAAGATGATCTAGATGGCCTACTCGTCTGAGTGCATTATCAGGTGCGTTATTTAACCTTTAAAGGTCATGCTGAAGCACAATTTAAATTATTTAGCCTTAGTTTATTCCCAATGTAATAAACCTGTGATTGACGAATACCATTCACAGACTTAATATTATTCAGAGGATACTGCACACTATAAGCACGATCGTACAATCTTAGGTGAGTTATCTATAAATCATGTTTGCACATTTTCATTGGGTTCTCTTTATTTTCTTATGAGAGTACTAATGTTTAGCCTTTCGTGTGCCTAGGATACAAACAGCATCTATGGCACATTGGAGGCACCACTAACAAAATGGTGTCTTTAGACACCAACAAATAGAAATCAGAAAATAACATGCTCTCGAGTTGTTGAAATTTACTTTTTTGATGTTTTTTATATTAATGTACATTTAATTACATTGTTGGGTCAACTCTTGCAACTATTTCATTGGTGCTTCAATGCATGAAAACCCTCGACCATGGTTGTGTTGGTAGGGTTCCCATATCGAGCTTGCCCATACAGACTTGCAGGAGCCAACGACATGCAATTTTTCTACTCTATTTGGTTTTTCTCTCCCAGACCGAAAGTCACCAAGTGTCCCTGAACGACATTTTCATGCAACTTTAAACTGGACATAACTCAGAAACTGGAGGTCAGATTGAAGAACCGTCGAATCTGTTGGTCTCTTGGCATGCTATTACCTCTAGGTGGCCCTCTCCCTCATGTTTTCAAGGACCAGTGACTTCATTATGCATTGATTTCGTAAACTAGGGTTTTGCTCAGTTTCCTTCAATGCAAATCTTGAATTGGTGGGTGCGGCTTTTCAAGTTATGAGATGGAACTATAAACACATGTACATGTACAAATTGAAAACCAACTAGGGTTTCATGAACTACAAATTGCATGTTATCACTAGGGTTGACAAGTTATGAGATGGAACTAGGGTTTTATGACCTATTTACAAGTGATGAGATGGAAGTAGAAACGCATGTACATGTACAAATTGAAAACCAACTAGGGTTTCATGAACTACAAATTGCATGCTATCACTAGGGTTGAGAAGTTATGAGATGGAACTAGGGTTTAGTGACCTCTTTACAAGTTTTGAGATGGAACTAGGGTTTTCTGACCTCTTTACAAGTTATGAGATGGAAGTAGAAACACACGTACATGAACAAATTGAAAAACAACTAGGGTTTCATGAACTACAAATTGCATGCTATCATTAGGGTTGAGAAGTTATGAGATGGAACTAGGGTTTAGTGACCTCTTTACAAGTTATGAGATGGAACTAGAAAAACATGAACATGTACAAATTGAAAACCAACTAGGGTTTCATGAACTACAAATTGCATGCTATCACTAGGGTTGACAAGTTATGAGATGGAACTAGGTTTTAGTGACCTCTTTACAAGTTATGAGATGGAAGTAGAAACACATGTACATGTACAAATTGAAAACCAACTAGGGTTTCATGAACTAAAAATTACATGTTATCACTAGGGTTGAGATGTTATGAGATGGAACTAGGGTTTAGTGACCTCTTTACAAGTTATGAGATGGAAGTAGAAACACATGTACATGTACAAATTGAAAACCAACCAGGGTTTCATGAACTACAAATTTCATGATATCACTAGGGTTGAGAAGTTATGAGATGGAACTATAAACACATGTGCATGTACAAATTGAAAACCAACTAGGGTTTCATGAACTACAAATTACATGCTTATGGTTAGGGTGTCTTGTGATTATCTCCCATGACTTACTTAATCATTTTTTGATCTTAGTTGGATGAGTCATAAATTCTTCCTTTAAGTATTGGAAATTCATATTATCACATAGGTGAACCACACATATCATAATATCACATAGGTGAACCACACATATCATGTTCCAAAATCAAGACAACCATATATGTATAAATTTGAACCTTGCTTTATATTATATGTCTATACAAATAATGTTACAAAAATTGGCATGCCACATGGCCATATACAAAATAGTGGATCAAAATGTACATCTATGTGTATACAAACAAAAATTTACATGTATGTATCCCCCCTATATATTTATTCTATTTATCCCCCCTTTCATTGTTGTTGTCAATGTCTTCTAAGAAGTCTAGCTTTCTCTTCCGACTACTCAGTGGTGATCCCCAACGCTGAACAAGAGGGACAGGTCGCATTAGCAGAGACTGCAGAAAAACCAAAATTTGTAAGTTAGTTTACCAACCTATACAAATTCTATGTACATTTGTTCAAATTCCAAACCAATATAACATTTTTACTTACTGTACGTGAGTAAGTAATGGTGGTTAGTGGTTCCTCACTAGCAGCGATCCCGATTGGGTGCTCTTCAAGCACCACTTGCTCACTATCAAGCTGCATAAAAATATATATATGTCAATGTCAACAAATCAATGGGTGCATCAAAAAACATACTTTCATGTACAAATAAAACTATACTACATGGAGGGACAATGAATGTTTCAAAGAAATCGAGACATACATGTACATTTGGGGGGGGGGGTGTGGGAGAGGTGGGTGAGAAATGACCTCGATTGGGTGTTCTTCAAGCACCACTTGCTCACTATCAAGCTGCATAAAAAAAATATGTCAATGTCAACAAATCAATGGGTGCATGAAAAACATACTTGCATGTACAAATCAAACTATACTACATGGAGGGACAATGAATTTTTCAAAGAAAGGGAGACATACATGTACCTTGGTGGGGGAGAGGTGGGTGAACGACGAACCCGATTGGGTTCTCTTCAATAACCACTCGCTCACTATCAAACTACATAAAATAATATATATGTCAATGTCAGCATATCAATGGGGGCAACAAGGAAAAAGATACTTGAATGTACAAAAAGCAATATAAGAAATATAAGCAATATATAAATATACCTAGGGGACATGAGGAAGTGTGTAACCAGTGGGTTGAAAAACTATCAACGGGATAAAAGTATTTGTACATGCATTAGTGAACAAGGTCACTTGATGGACAACATAATCAAAATCACGTTCCTACGTACAAAAGGATAAAGATACAATTAGACAATTTCAAAAAATTAAAAAATTACATGTTGAATCATTAAAATCACAACTAAAAGAAAGCGATACATAAACGTACCTGCTCGTGGGTCAAAGGTGTGTCACCCATTTGGTGCATAAAGTAACATATGTCAATGTCATATAATAAAAAGAAAACGAGACATATATACTACATGGACGAAAAATGATGTTTTCAAAGAAATCAAAACATACATGTACCTGGTGGGGGGGGAGAGGTGGGTCGTGAACAACCTCAATTTGGTGCTCGTCAAGCACCATTGGCTCAATAGACACCTGCATAAAGTAACATATGTCAATGTCGGATAATACAAAGAAAATGAGACTCTATACAACATGGACTAAAAATGATTTTTTCAAAGAAAGTGAAACATACATGTACCTAGGAGGGGGGAGAGGCGGGTCATCCATCAAGATATCATGCTACGTAACAAAACATAAAGATACAATTAGAAAAATTGTAAAAATTAAAAGCATACATGTTGAATTATTAAAAGCATAATTAAAATAATACCTACGTCTAGGAATCTTCCTTTACATAAGAGGGACCTGGTTGGGATTCCACAAACTCATCCTGCTCACCCTGCATAAAACATATTGCATCCAGATTAGGATGTATTGAATGTTGCAATATCTACTATAAATGTGTAAATAACGATGACAAATTAAAAGTAAAGTTCTTACAACTAATGGTGAAGAACCAAAACCATATGCAGCATTGATCGCTACATCAATGTTATCAACATCAATCGGTGGACTATGCGATTCTGGGGTGTCATGGGACACTAGCTGTATATTTGTTCACATAATTTGTTAAATAATTAAATAGAAAAAAATTACAAACAATTGAAAATTGTGATATAAAAGAAAATATAATATGAAAATAATGAGTTTTACTTACAAATCGAAGTAATTTGTCATCACGGAACTTTGAAGTAGGCTCATAGCATATGCAGGCCCATAGCATATGCCTCCACACGCTGTGCAAGGGTGTGGAATAACATGACGCTCTGAATGATCTGCGTCTCCAATGTGATCTGTACATGGATCCTTAGTGTGCGATGGGCCAGCCTCAGAAGTGCCAACCCATTGGCCTATATTGCCTTGGACAATAGTCCCATGTTGAAGCAACGTATCTGCGAAGTCAAATATCGCTTCTTGTGTATCATCAATCACAATATGCGTGGAAGGATATACCCAAGGGGGTTTTGGTGTGTGTGGAAGGCGTGGCACACAGTTAGGATCGGTCCTAGCCCCTTCCCTATCTTGAAGCATCCCATGACCCACACTGTGGAAGTTTAAAATATCGAAATACTTCACATGCTTCCCCAAGATAAATTCAGCATACAACTTCCTCAGGAAATAAAATGGGATGTCTCTATTCCCATGAGGGTCTTCATCAAATACCATGTACCAGCGATCCATCCAATTGGGTTTCAAATCTGGTTCCATGCACCAGTCTATGGAAATGTGTGCTCGACTAGTGGGTGGAACCAATCCAGTGCTAGGGTCCCAGAATAATGAAAACAATTGGTCTTTGGTTATCTTTAGGTTTTTGATGTCTTTATAGCTCAAACCATCGGAATAGTATTGCCTCATGGATTCTCTGTACGAGCTAATGTTGTATAGAGCTCCTTGGGCATTGGCAATTGTGTTTGTTATGGTGTCCAATGCCTCGGCTAATGATTTTCTCAAATAGTCCCCCCCTATAAAAGATGAGCTAAGGCGCCTCAATGCACCCAAACGAACCAAATTTTTTGAATTATGGTCTTGTTCCCCCTCCGTGTTTGGGTTTGCATCTGTGTTTGGGTTTGGTTCATTTTGCACAGTATCTTCAACATTCCTATTATCTATTAAGATTAAAAACACAAGTTACAAATTGTTTTAATATATCATTCTTTGTTAAATTTCGGTAGAGCAAACGGTCAAGAGGGGTTTTGTTTGCTTGGCGGCCCGGGATCAAAACCTGCTGCTCTTGGAAGGTGACATTTAAAAGTCCAACCATGCTAAGGGTTGGTGCGGCCAGGGCTGGTGCGACCCTCGACTGATTTTGATGGCTTAGATGCCCCTGGATCATGGTTTCTTAAACCAAAGGTTCGCCCAACAAGTCACAGGGCACTTAACCAATAATATATATATATCGTTCTTTGATTTAATTCAATTTTTTTATTAAATTCGTTTTAGCAAATATAAGAACTATGAAATTAACAAAAATAAACAAATATTGAATACAACTGTGGATAATATGAGTACTTACCTTCCATTGGAGCCAAGCCACCTCCCACCTCCAAAGGCTCTAACGCAAAACGCTGGTGCGGTATTTTGCAGGTGCAGTTTTTCGCTACCTCGATATCGCCTCACTGTGCAAATAACAAATTGAGGCCCGCAGCCTCTGTTTTATTTTATTTTTTTAGTTTCACATATTGCATATGCGATATATCGCATATGCGATTGTAACTCTTTGAAAACACACATGCGATACATCGCATATGTGATATTGGCTAACTTAACCTTAGCCTCGTCTTTGGGCTCGGGTTTTCTGAATGTACCATCAATAACGCATATGTGTTATGGATTTACATTTCGAAAGTGCATTTCTGATTTCTAAAGTGGTACTAAAATGTGGAACCAACTCCATGCAAGCGCCCATCTAACTTAATGTAAAAAGATATAATATAAAAAATTTCCAATTATTTTCCCACTTTTAACTAAATAGCACATTCGTTAATAAAGTACTAAGTTAAACCATGTGTGGTTTCTTTTGTTTTTACTTTTCCCTCTTTCTTATTGTTTTTACTTTTCCCTTTTACTTTTCTTTTAATTTTCCCCTTTATTCTTTTTCTCCCTTTTTTTAATATATTTTCTCTCTTTGTTTTAGTAAGGTCAAAGACCTAATTAATAAAAAACTATGAAATAGATAAGACAATGTCCCAAAATTCTAGCCAAAGGCAAATGTTAAAGCCCAAGAAGGGGCTTTGATACCACTATAACGGTAAAAAATCCGTTTACTAGAACTTGTCGAACTTCCACTTTCAAAAATACAAATAATCCATGAATAGATATAAAAGTTGATAAATAAGATATGGTATTTTACAATATAGACTTGCCCGTATATATAATTTTTTAAAGGGTGTCTAATGCAACTCTTCATAAAGAGTTACACATTTTCACTAATTAATATTATATTATTATATTATTATTGTTTGTTGTTATTATTATTATTATTTTTATTTCTATATATATATATAGTGTATTATGTTATATTTTTTATATAACAGGGGATGACAAACTTAAACATAATATAAAATAAAAAAATCTAACAATTAAATCAATAAATTTTAAATTGTATATTGTTGTGTCCAAGTAAGTTTATAAGCTCTCTTGTATCCAAATGTGGTTGATGAAGCAGATAATTAAGCCCTTATGAAGAAGGTCTCGCTAGAGGAATTGGAATCGGCTATGTTCGGTCTTCAGAAGGAAAAAAGCTCAGGTCCGAATGGGCTGACTATAGAATTTTTCATTCGTATAAAAGACATTGTGTTTGAGGATTTTTTGAGAGTTGTGGATGAATATAGAATTAAGGACTCTGTTCTAGGTTCTTTTAATACTACTTTTGTTTCTCTTATCCCTAAATCGGACTCTCCGGAAAATTTTGCTAAGTTTCGATCAATATCCTTATGCAACAATATTTATAAGATAATATCAAAGGTAATTGAAAGAAGGGTAAAATGTATTCTTTCTAAAGGAATTTCTGGTGAGAAATTTGGTTTTTAACCTAGGCGTCAAATCCATGGATCCATCGAAGTTGTGCAGGAGGGTTTACATTCCATCGTGACTAAGAAAATGAGAGCAACGATGGTTAAAATTGATCTTTCTAAAGCATATGATCGGCTAGTAGAGGTTTGAGACAGGGATTCCCTCTATCTCCTATTCTTTTCGTGTTGGTTGTGGAAGGTCTCAACAAAGCTATTATCCAAGCAAAAGAATATGAATGTTTCAAAGGAGTTGGTATTAAATGGTTAATGCGCCTAACCCATCTTCTATTTGTGGACGACATCTTAATTTTTTGTGACGGTTCTCACCAAGATGGAACAAAGTTGGATGATATTCTTTCTCTGTTTAGCTTAGCTACATGTATGATAGTTAATTATGAGAAATCTTTGTCTTTGAAGCTGAGATGAATTTTTTGAATTAGTGGATTACAAAAATTTATTGAAAATCAAGTATTTGAGTCGTACTGGTGGATTAAATTATTTATGTTTCAAGCTTAAACTGCTAGATTATGGCCCTTTAAAGATTAGTCTTGGCTCTTAAAGAAATATGAGAAAAGGATCTCTAATTGGAGTTTGAGATGGCTTTCTAAAGGAAGTCAGTTGATCCTAATTAAGTCAATTCTTGCAACCATACCTGTTTATTAGTCTATTTCTTGGATTCCAAAAAGGATACTCAACTAGCTAGATTTTATTTGTATGGGTTTTTCTGGTTAGGGAAAATTGACAGAAAGGGATTTGAATGGACCAATTGGAAGACGCTCCGAAAGTTTGGGGAGGCTCGAGAGTAAAAGAACTTCGGTTGTTTTCTAAAGCATTAGTCGTCAAGAGTATCTGGAAGGTCATTCAAGGTCAGAGATCGTGGGTCGATATAGTGAAACACAAATATATTTATCCTTTGTCTCTTCTAGAATGGATCAAGAAACCCTAAGTCTGTGAGAAATATTTCTTCAATTTGGAGAGAAACTATTAATGCTTTTGATGTTATTGGTGATTGTTTGCAATGGAAAATTGGTCGTGGAGATAAAGTCGGAGTGGGGATTGATCCTTGGCTGGGTTGTGGTGACGATTATATGCTTCCTCAAAGAATTATTCAGTCTATACATGACATGGATCTGTTTATTATTAAAGACATTAGATCGAAGTATAATCTTGATCACTGGAGAACGGATTGGTTAGACATTACCTCTCTTGTTCTTGAAGATGAAGGTATAGGGATTTTCCAGTCCTACATTGAGGTTTTGAGGAGTAAACATATCAATCTTTCATATTTTGAAGATAAATTGATTTGGGAAGGAGCTAAAAATGGAATGTATTCGCTCGAAGAGAGATAATTAATGTTGATGGATAAGGCCTTTAATGGTAACAAGCAGTTGCGGTGGTGGAAGCATGTCTGGTGTTTCAATTGTCAACTGAAATCCAAACATTTTGTGGTTTATTCTCTCGGATAAAGCATTAACTTGGGACAAATTCTGCAAAGAAGGAACTAGGATAAAGCATTAGTTTTTATGTGGTTTATTCTCTCTAGACTTATTGTGTTCAAGTAATTGTCTTCACTACATCTATAATGTACATATCAAACTATGCAATACTTATTACTTTTTTACTAGGTGCATAATGCTTACCAAAAAATGTTCATAAAATTATAAAGGGTCATGCCACCCTTAAACCACTCATGAAGCTATGGCTTTATAAGGCTCTAAGCTCTTTATAGCCTTTCATACTTTCATTAGTGATTTTTAGTAAAGACTATACAATCGACTATGAACAATTTAATGATTTAAAATTTTCATGTTAAAAAAAAATCAAAATCAAATCAAATGCAATTTTAAATAAAGAAACAAATATTTTCCTCCATACTTATCTTTATTTACCAATAGAATACTTTTTTATATATACTATTTTCCATATATTAAATCTTTATAATTCATTTCCCAATTATTGACTATATTAACTATAAATCAACTACAAACTACCACCATTGTTTATCCAATATATATTTTTGGTAAGAGCACTCTAATGCATATTTTTGGTAAAAATATTTTTTTTTCATATTCTCTCATTTCATATGTAGTAATATATTTGTA
>LPNX010878428.1:232205-260392 GCA_001517045.1 Pseudotsuga menziesii | reverse complement strand
AATTCAAGATTTATATTGAATTGGTTCCTGTCTATTTTAATCATATTTTCTAGACAATTGTACAATGTATAGGTACATATTTCACAAGATAACATATTTATGGACAACTATGCAATGCTTATTAATTATCTTCTCATAATTTAATTATATTTATATAAAGAGCTATTCCTATTCAAAGTAGGAGGGACTAGCTACTACCTAACACTTTTTGTATTGACATGGATGAAAA
Source organism: Pseudotsuga menziesii (assembly GCA_001517045.1). Taxonomy (NCBI): domain Eukaryota; kingdom Viridiplantae; phylum Streptophyta; class Pinopsida; order Pinales; family Pinaceae; genus Pseudotsuga; species Pseudotsuga menziesii. Next base: position 260,163 of record LPNX010878428.1, on the reverse strand, counting down.
TAGGTGGACATTTTTAAAGTTCAAAGCCTATTTTATTCTTAAATATTGATTAAGAATAAGAGTATCACATGAAAATTATAAAAAAGCGGTAAAGTAAAACCCCAAAACAAGTGAAGTTGTTTTTATTGTTTTCAATGTAAATGAACTTATATTCATTATTTTTACTAAAAGTTGAAAAATATAACACAAAAAAGACACTTACACATACCAACATAATTGTATTTTCTTTTAAATCAATACTATCATCTTAAGGAATTGTAAAATTTATAGCAGTAATACATTTAAATGGCTAATAAACATAAACATGATCAAGTAGTATAGCAGATGACAAATCATTCATGAAAACATTATTTAAATGGATACTAAACATTATCAACATAGTAGTATAGCAGATCACAAAGCACTCATGAAAACATTAGAAAAGTTGTTGATCACAACTAATAATGAAGTTAAACGAACCTATTAATTTGATTGATAATTTTGGGCTTTCAAAAATCAGATCATATTAAAGACCAAATATTTAGATTTTAAGTTTGTAAGAAAATAACTCATGCAAACAAAAAAAAATATGATGCTAAGCTTCCATGATTGAGTGTTGTTAGAAAAAAGATTAGTTATGGACATATTGTATTATTGCGCGTTTTTTATTCATAGTAGCAGTGCATTAGCAGTGCTATGCGGGAATTTGGCGTTATATCTTGCATGGGTTGCGATTTTCAGAAAGGAAATTGTGTGCAGGATTAAATTTGGCATAAAATTGCATGCAAGATTGAAATTGGTGTAAAATTGTGTGTAGGATTGAAACTTACGTGGTTAGTAGTATTAAAATAAATATTTTTTTATTTTAAATAATGACTATTTAAACAATTGATTGGAATTAATCATTGATATTATTATATATGATTATGATTTTTTTTCACATTTTATAATTCTTCATTTAATAGGTTTTAAAATTTTAGAGAAAGAGGCTTGTTTATCACAATATATATATGATTAGGACTAACATAGATTCATTTTAAAATGGGTCTACCAAATTTTGAGAGGAATCATATATTTCTAAGTACAAACTCGTTGTCATAGTTATATATATATATATATATAGTTTTAAATATTTTAAATTTAATCTGAACTGATATATTACTTTTAATAATATTTCATTATTTTTTATAGAGGATATTTGTCATCCCTAGGATGAGCATGGAAGGAGTTACACATCTTGGATGGAATAAATTTAATTGTATATGAGGTAGTAAATTAGTGATGCAAGGATGGGATAGCAAGGTAATTCAGATAGACTCATTAATTATGAAATTATATTGCAATGTTAATTAATCCAATGAAAAGATTCAGCAACAAAGCTACACATGCATTGAACACAATGCAAAAGCAAAAGCTTCCTTTACATTTATGATCCAAGCAAAATCTTAATCTTTATAGATTTGAGCCAAAATTTGCTACCTCTACATTTATGAACAAAGACCTTTATGACCACGTAAATTTCAACTTATTATATTTGTATTACACCTAGAGGAGTCAAGTGCTCTATAGCCTAGTATGGGGGAATGTTGTCACATAAAGTAATGTAATGTAACAGAACATAACATAACCTTACATTACATTATAAAAAAAAAAGTAGTTAAAAAAAATATGTAGGCTCCTAAAATAAAAATTTAAAACCAAATGAGAAGTAATTAAAAATGTGTAGCTCATAGAATAAAAATTAAAACTAACATAGATCCATCTTAAACCCAAATTTATCAAGTATATGAGTAAAAAATTATGATAAAAAAATACACCTTAATTTAAATCCCTCTCTATGCTTGATAAATCTAGGTTTAAGATAAACTTATACTAATAATTACCACAATTTGCAAAATCATTTTCATAACATGTTCTTACACATTAAAACAATTCAATTTAATTTAGACATTGTTTTAGACATTGTTGTTGTTATGATATATCCCTATTCTTAAAAAAAAAAAGTGTTCCAAAACATTCAATAGTAAGAAAAAATATAAGGTAACCCTATAGACTATGCACACTTAAAAGAAATTTGCATATAAAGTTGGAAGAAGAAAAAAATATATAGTGGTCTTCCTATCATCTCATCTATTCCAATGGTTGTAGAATTCTTATTTGAATGTCCTTAGAAGGAACAATAGTTGTCAACTACGTGATACTTTCATGGTCATAAAAAAATTGGGGTTGCTTTGAAGTTTGACATGTATCTCACAACTTCTTGCATCCCATCGGATGCATCGCACCACCATACATTTGTTGATGATTAACATGCTTGACGCTTCTTTTGCTTGGTACTAATGTGTGGTGACCATGTGTACACAAATGAATAAGAAATATATGGATTATTTATTATTTATTATGGACCATTCAAAAAAATTTACTATATTAAAATATATTAAAACAATTTACAATTTAGTCATGGTTAAAAATATGAATATAAGTAGTATTGTGTGATAACATGTTATTCTGACATTCCAAAGTTCACAAAAAGATACATGAAAACTTGATGAAAAAAAAAGTGAAGCACCACTACAATCTCTGTATTGTAAATTTTTTTTATATCATAACGGAATTGTTAATAATTTTTTTTATATCATAACGGAATTGTTAATAATGGAAGAATGAGAGTCGTATGAAAAATATGTTTTCTTAAAAAAATAAAACGGTAATTTATGTTTTTACCCCATCCCAATTCACTTTGGTGTTCCCTTTCTTATCCTTTGGGAGTACATGCTACTTTAGATTATGAGTGAAAAAGAGTGTAAAATTCACTATATACATTGTTCCTCTTTAATATCCATTCCACTTTTCTCAACAATCTTCTCTAAGTCAATAATAGAGAGTCACCTTGTTTCCAATGAATGATGTAAGCATGGGCCTTGATGGTAGGGGATAGTTGTACCATCTCATACCATTCTTATAAGAAGCTAGTCTTAACTTCTTAACCAGCATAGATCCATCTTAAAAGGATCTAGCAAGCACAAAGAGATCAAATCTTTTGAGATGCAAACCTGTTTTTAAAGTGTAAATGTTGAAGAAGCTTTTCAATTTATCTAATTTATGTTTTTTTATATAAATTCCGTTGTAAATGTTTTAACTCTAATTTGAGTGACAAGTTATTATTTTATAATTTTTTTTATTTTTTTAAAATGACACATGTCAACTCTAGGATTAACAAGGAAGGAGTTACACATTTCCAATTTATGTAATTTGTGTTATATATATATACCATTGCAAATGTCTTAACTCTAATTTGAGTCGACATGTTATTATTTATAATATTTTTTTTTAAAGGGATAGGTGTCAACTCTAAGATGAACATGGAAGGAGTTACACATCTCTCCCTACTGGGCTGTAGAATGCACCTCTTCGGCGCAAAAATGTGCTTAGGGTAGGTTGCAAGTGTTCCCACAAATGACGATTGTGCTTCGTATGGGTGCTCTTGAAATATGAAATCAAATTGATCATCGGTTCTAGTTGTACTTGGCAAAAGGTTTATGTAATCTTTTATCGTTATCATATGATCTTCTATATTATTAGTTCTCATAAGAGGGGATGTGCACAAAAGGGATGTTGATGGCATCAATAAGTAGAGTAGCCATCTCTAGAATTGTGCTTGATCTCAAACCAAATTTGATCATTATCATATGATCTTCTATATTATTAGTTCTCATAAGAAGGGATGTGCACAAAAAGGATGTTGATGGCATCAATAAGTAGAGTAGCCATCTCTAAAATTGTGCTTGATCTCAAACCAAATTTGAAACATTGCTAGTGTACCAGATTAGTCTATTGAACTATTAGAAGAACAATCACAAAGACATGTATAAGGACAAAGGAGATAGGGGTGTCTTTGAACCTGAAGTGGCATTTACCTCTATGGCATTATCAAGGAAATATCCTACTAAATGATCACTTAATTGTAGATCTTCAATAGATTGTTTACAACGTCATAGAGGACAATCTCTAAATCATGACTAGTAGACAACCAATCAAGAAATTGTCGACAAAGAAAACTCAAGCTTTAGACTAGGGTTCAAAAAGCATGAAAAACATTGATAAACTTTGTTTCAGTGTCAATAATGTTTCTCTCTATATTTAAGATGAAGAGAAGAAAGTGAAATTTCTAAGATAGTTATCACCATGATTTATTGTACAAATTCGACAATGTAGCATAACAAAATACATGTAAATAACATAACAAAGCACTCTCAATGATATAACCTAAATAGATTATACATAGGGTGGTATTAACGCATCTTAATAAAGAAAAATATAACAATAATATAATCCATAACCAATATGTATGCTAATTTAAAAAAAATAAAATTAACTAATGAATGTTGAAAACATGAGACAACACATAAAACACAGCATAGAACACAAATATTGTTTATTGTATATAAGTTCCAAATTATCTTATTATCTTTAGTAAAATATCTATTAAAAAATAAATTTTAGGTAAACATTCTTTGTCAACACATAAAACACAACATAGAACACAAATATTGTATATAAGTTCCAAATTATCTTATTATCTTTAGTAAAATATCTATTAAAAATTTTAGGTAAACATTCTTTGTCATTATTTTAGATGAGGAAGATATTGTTTTATTTGGCAAATAAATAATTATAAAAAATATAATCAAAATATCAATAACTAGTAAGTAAAAATTAAAAATTAAAATAAAACATGAATAACAAATATTCTTTGTCATTATCTTAGATGAAGAAGATAAATAACAAATATTCTTTGTCATTATCTTAGATGAAGAAGATATTGTTCTATCAAATAAATAATTATAAAAAAAAAAAAATATATATATATATATATATTAAAATATCAATACATATTAAAATATCAATACATGGTAAACAAAGCAAATAAACAATTATAAAAAATATATATCACAATATCAATAACGCATAGCTAAAGCATAACTCTGAATGAATAAAACATGGATAATAATAGAGCATAACTCTGAATAAAACATGGATAATAATAGAACATTAGTGACACTTGTGATCTCTCAATGTTAACATAAAGCAAATTAAATTTGTGATCTCCCGATATTAACCTAGAGCAAGTTAAATTTGTGATCTCTCAATGTTAACATAGAGCAAATTAGTGACACTTGTGATCTCTCTCAATGTTAACATAGAGTAAATTAAATTGAGATACCAAAATATTTACAATAAAAAAATAAGGATGGCAGATTATAGACACGATGCAAAGAGTCCAAAATATCAAAAGACATGAAGAGTCCAGTTCCAAAGAACATCGATACAGTCTGGCTTGTATATATAATGTTAATGTTAAAAACTTAAATATGCATTATCATGAAAGCGTACATTACTGTATTCACAAATTTTATTTAACACCTTCTCTTCAACCTGCCATGATTATGTTACACCATAAAAACCCAGGCCCTATTTGGCTGGCTCTTTCTCTTTGTAAACGCCACTCTGATATTCTGGCTCGCAGAATTCCCCTCCCAGATCATCGCACGCCTCGCCCGGAAACACGCTGCAACAACACCAAACAAATGAACTCAAATACCCAAAAAGATCTCCCCATGAATCGAACCGGGGACCAGGAGAGCCGAAGACACCAAACAAATGAACTCAAATACCCAAAAAGATCTCCCCGAGAGTCGAACCGGGGACCAAGAGAGCCGAAAACACCAAACAAATGAACTCAAATACCCAAAAAGATCTCCCCGAGAGTCGAACCGGGGACCGTGAGAGCCGAAGAGCACAAACAGAAAAGGGGGAAAGAAAGAGAAAACAAGAAAATACTTACGTCTTCTGCTCGGAAGCATACTCAACATATTCTCTATCCGTACCGACAGCTTGGGAGGACACGGGAGGCGAATCGACCTTCAAATTCACTTCAGCGCCAATCTCACCATCGCACGCCTCACCTCCCAGAGTATCGCACGCCTCCGCAGGAAACACTCTGCGCACAAAATTTGGTCACAGATTGTTAGTTAAAGCCCTCAATTTGTTTCTGGAAAAGGTTTCAGAAAATCCTTCCTGCGCAAAAGATTTTAATCAAAGACTGTTAGCTAAAGCACTTAATTTGTTTCTGAAAACGGTTTCAGAAAAATCCGAAGAGACAAATAACAAGATTCTTACGATTGTGGAGAGGAATCGTAGTCCACAGTTGGGTTTGCCGACATGGCTCGCCACCTCTGCTGCGAAAACCTTTGAGGATTCTTGGTGAGTGTAATGGTGCCCAGTGGTAAGGGCTTATGCTGAGCGTGAGGAAGCATGGGCCATGAAGCTGAGAAGGGAAGAGCCAGAGATGCCTGCATTTTCAAATCTTTGCCTTCTGTTTCTACACGCGATATATCATCTACAGCAGAGTTAGGGTATATATATTGGGTTTTGCTGGCCAAATTATTTTTTATTATTAATTTTTTTTATTGTGTGGACAAGGTGAGGATTTCTTGGATAAAGATTTTGAGTTTTAGGATTTTTATTTCGAAATCTAAATTATCGCTGGAACTTTGATGGAGATGGAACCATGATCAACATCATAATTCCATTAACCTTATCTTTATCATAACCTTAGTGTGCAATGCACGTTGTAGTGGTTTGCTTTGACATGCACTAAAGTGGAGACACTTGTGTTGTTTTTAGCACACTTCTAATCATAATCCCATACTACCCAATGCAATATGGCCATGTTGATGTATTTGGTAGCAAAAGCAAATTGCTACACAGAAACATGAACAATCATGATAAATCATTTTTTCTTCTATGTATTTTTATATATTTTTATGGTAATGTAATTTAGGATATGAAAAAAAAAAACAAATTAGTATAAAAGTTATGGTCGATATTCTAGTCAAGCTTGCATATAAGTGGCATACTTAGCACAACTTGTTGCAGCTGCAACAAATCTCCCCAATTTTTTTAAATTTTGGGCCTCTCCTTATCATTTAAAGTTGTTTGATCTCGTGAGGTCTTGCTTTGATTCTGAATATCAGATTGCGGCTTGTTTTCAGAGGTCATTTGTGTTTGATTTTTGTGTTGGATCGCGGGTGTGAATTTGGAGAAGTCAAATCTTTGTCCTTCAAGGCCGCCTTTTCGCAGGAAGAACGACTTTAGTTGTTGCTGATCCTTAACTGTTCAAAACGCTTAAAGTTTTCTTGAATCGGGCATCTTTTTATGTTGAATCGGAAGCTCCAATCCTTCTCCCTTCCGCCATTGCGGCTGCCAAAGCGGTTTGGCGTCCGAAGTCTAAGTTGCCCCGACTGCCGACGTGCATTAATCTTTATTCGCCTTCCGCTGTTGCGGCTAGGAAATCCATTTGACTTCCAATGCCCAAACCGTGTCGACTTCCGATTGAAGCGTTTCCCGCCTGCGCCGAGTATCTTTAGCCTTCTCTTATCCGCTGTTGCGGCCAAGAAAGTCCTTCCATGTCTGATGCCCAAAGCCATCCGACTTCCGATTGCGGTTTCTCTCGCCCGTGTTTGGTGCCGCTTTAGCCCTTTTTCCGTTGCGGCTAGGAAAGCCCTTTCGCTTCCGACGTCAAAGCTTCCCAACTGCCGATTTAGAGCTTTCCCGCCCAAAACTCAGTCAAGACTCTTTCCGGATCTAAGAATGCACCTGGCCGTTTTCTTGTGGCTTAGCCGTTGCAGATGGTAATTTTAATGTTTAAAACACACCAGTCCAACAAATGATGCCAGTAATTGATTGCAGGTGAACTTCGGTGGACTCTTGTGGCGACCACGGTGTGAAGGTGTAACATGATCAAGTCAAAGCCGGCCAGGTCGTAAAGAAGACAGAGAAGGAAAAGACAAGATCGAAGGCAACAAAAAAACTCAGATCTGAAAGGACCGGTAGTTATTCAACTAATCTCGAGCATATGAAGAGAAGATAAAACGTTAGCAGCCTGATGAGGAATAGAAAACGTTCGAGAGACTGGAAAGTGACACGTTGGGAGGGAGCCCAAACGATCTGCGAAAATAGTTTAAAAATTGTAAAGATAGGATGGAGAAAGGGCTTTTTCCCTGAAAAATTTGTAAACTCTTTTGTTTGTAAGAGGAACTATTTCGTTTTACAGTCAAAAAGTGCAACTTTTGCCGCTGGAGAGAGCGAAATGTGGAATGTATCAATGTGACTAAATGAATAATGTTGAAGAGGAACTATTTCGTTTTCAGCAGTGTTTCATTTACTGTGAGAGTATTTAACTTCCTGAACCTATGTTCTTGTTGAGTGTTCTTCAGTATTTTTGGGATGTCTTCCACTGTGAGTAATAAATGTTGTTCATAAAATAATCGGCTATCTGGTTGTTTAAATATCTGTAATTGTTCATGTGTCTTGAATGAAGTATCATCTATTTGTAACTCTTCATAATGCACGTACAAAATGTATTACTCACCAATGAATGATAACTCTGCTCCCTAGGGATAGTTTAGGTTGTTAGTTTATTTTGTGTTATGTTGTATGTGTTTTGGGTGCTTGTGAACCTTAAGACGAGAGGTAAGAACCTGCGCATCACATTGTGACTATTCCTTGCACCTTTAGCACCCTGCATTGTTAGTTAGGCACTTGCATATCATATATTGAGTCAAAAAATAGAAAAAAACTCGGTGGGCTAGGCCGCAACCGGTACAGCCTTTATTTTGTTACTTTGACCTACAGTAGCCGGACCGTAAACCGGATGGATTCCCTATACCAAACAGTCAACGGGCTAGTTGGGAACGTTGATTGGGGAGAATCCCTTACTGTTGTTGCCTACGAATTTCTAGGCACCAACAGAATTGGCGCTAGAAGGAGGGCCGCCAATGTATGGCTGGCAGAGGAAACCCGTTTTCCCGAGAATATTCCACCGGTCACAGTTCTGAAAGCAGTGGGTTCCATAATCCAATTCTGGAAGAAAGAGAACATCTATATTATGTTGACAACAAAATTGTTAATGATCTGAGAAGACACACCAGGGCATATGTAAAGAAGATTGGAGGATTGCCAATCATCCCCGAACTGCCCAAAAGAGAGTATAAAAGGAAGGATCGTCCTGAAGCGGAAGGCTCAGTGTTGGTTGGAGACTGGAAAGAACTGGTAGAAACAGCCTTGCAGGAAGTTGTGCTACCTTTGAATCAAGAAGGCCCAGAAACCCCTCACGGTTCTCCTGCTCACACTCCAGTTGGTTCACCTCCTCACTCTCCGCCCAGACTCATGGCTGGCGTAAACGCAAACCAACCACCTAACCCGCCAAATCCGCCACATGCATGGAGAGCCAGATCACCCTTAAACCTGACTCCTCCTTTACATGACCTACCTCAAGCCTTTGATAGATGTTGCCCAAGTTCGATCCAAACGAGAAAACACTAGTAGATGATCACCTACAAAGCTTTTACTTGGCAATTGAGGGATTAAGGGCTGGGAAACATGAAGACGTGGTATGTAGACTGTTCCCGCATACCCTCAAAGGAGCCGCAGCGTCATGGTACTTTGGATTGCATGCTAACTCTATCCCTGATTGGGATACCTTCGAAAGGATGTTCAGAAGTAAGTATGCAACTCAGAAAACTCATGCAGCTCTCATGAAAGGGCTGTGCGTGTTGAAGAAAGAGAGAAAAGAAAAAGTGCACAGTTTCACGCAAAGGTTTGCAGCATATCTCAAGAACTTCTCTGAAACAGATAAGCCTTCAGACAAATTTCTTATTGAATACTATACTTCAGCTTTAGGCCTTGATTTGGCTATGTTTGCCAAAGGTAGGGCCAAGCCTACTCTGACAGAAACCTATGAAGAGGCAGAAGTGGTGGAAGCTGAAAGAGAGAGCATTGAAGACTATCCAGAACAGTCTGGAGAGAAAGGTACAGGAAGAAAAACCTTATTGTTTACCAAGCCTAAGGAAGAAAAGTCTCCAGATTTGGAGAATATGGCCAAAATGATGCAGAAGCTTTCCAATAAAATCATAGATATGGAGAAAGAAAAGGAAGCACAAAAGTTTTATAAGCCATATTATAAGAAAAGAGAGGATAACCACCAGTCTCAACCTCCTCCTCACAATACTGCATCCATGAACTTAACAGAGGTAGGCTTGGATAAATTTTGCACATTTCACCAACAGCCACATTCTGAAAAGAATTGTCTGCAGTGGATAAACTCAATGACGTTGGTCATGAATCCGCTGTTAGATTCGAGATTGACAGAAGAGGGAAATGAAGAAGGAAAGGAAAATTATACCTCTACGTCTGCTAAAGAACAGGAAGAGGAAACCATGGCTTTATGGAATTCTGTCTCACTATTTGATGCTGAAGAAGAAAAGACTCAGGGGTGTAAAGACGTTATGGAAACCAACGTAGCCACAAGGAGCCAAGGGACGGTTAAGGAAGACAGTCTTATACTTCCAAAGATTAAGAGGCTGCAGAGAAATGTGAAGAAGAGATTTCAAGACAAATCTTTGGCTGATACAATTCTAGAATTCACTATTACCATCCAAAGTCCTAGACAGAGTGATACAACGGCCAAGCCAAATGAAGGTAAGGAGAATGCTGATAGGCCTCATCCCACGGAACATCAGATGGATTATGACATTGTGGAGGATTTAAAGAAGATAAAGGTGAATGTTCCACTATTCGAGATGTGCAAAGTGCCGCAGCAAAAAGAAAGGCTGTTGAGAGCCCTTGAAACATCAGATGAGAAGACGCCCACTAACAATCAATCAGAAGAAGAAGAAGAGATTGGAGAGAACAGCAGTGGAGGTAAGTCCAAGCACAAACATCCACCTTTCCTCCTTACTTTTGAAATCTTTAACTACAATGTACATAATTGCTTGGTAGATTCAGGGGCAACTGTTAATGTCATGCCGATATCTGTCTGTAAAAGAATCAATGGGTAGCCCAAGCCATCCCCGTGGAGAGTAGTTCAGTTGGACAGGACAGATGTGAAGGTAATTGGCGAGATGGAAGATGTCCTAGTCCATCTGGCTTCAAATGATAAAGTATGCCAGGTCATTAATATCGTGGTCGCTGATATACCAGATGCATATGGCCTTATCTTGAGCAGAGATTGGTCAGCCAAACTTAATGGATATTTCACTTCTGATTGGTCACATCTGTGGTTGCCATACAAAGGAAGTCTGAACCAGATCAAAATCTTAAGAGAGCCTCACATGAAGTACAATGTTACCCGACTTGAAGAGAAGAATGAACCTGTGGATTATGTCTTGGGAAACTATTTTATTGAGTTGGAACCAGGTAATTACCAAGCAGAAGAAGCCAACAACACATCTGATACCCAGCCTGATCTCCTTCGATTCTCACAAGCTGATGAGATTGACTGTAAAATAGTAGACTTAGCAGTAGGAATAGATTCGTTTTCATTAGTTAATGATTTTTGGACTTTATTTTTTGATGGCTCTAAGACATTAGAAGGGTCAGGGGCTGGCTATGTCCTGATTGACCCACAGAAGAATAAACATTTCCTTTCATGTAGATTAGAGTTTGAATGTACTAATAATACTGCTAAGTACGAAGCACTGGTGCAAGGACTAAAGAAGGCAATTGAATTAAAGGTAAGTAATCTAAAAGTCTTTGGGGATTCTGAAATTATTGTAAAACAAATTCGGAATCATATACATTGTATCTATCCTCACTTAAAGGCTTACCAGAATGAGGTATGGGACTTGCTGAAATATTTTAATGCATTTAACATTATTTCAATTTCAAGAATTAAAAACGCAGCTGCTGATCTGTTGGCCACATCCGCCGCTAGACTCGTACCCACTAATAATCGATGTTCTGTCGAACTGTTTTTCAGGCCCTCTATACCTGATATGATTATGAACCTACGAGTGTTTGATGATGACCAGTAGATCATAGAATGTTTAATGAATGATGAGGTGTTTAAAGGAGCGATCATAGACGATGAAGAGCATCAGGCTGAGATGAAATACGATAATTTCATTCCTAAAGGAGTTAGAACGTTGGAAAAAATGTTCGATTTAAATGAAAAATTCAGAAGACCACCCAACGTGAAGACCCACAGCTCATCGCTACAGTTCGAGCTGATAAATTTGGGGACTGAAACAGCTCCTAAGTTCGTGAATCTCGGTAAGTGCTGTTCACCAACAGAAAGAGACAAATTCATCAGTCTATTTAAACAATATAGAGATGTTTTCGCGTGGACGTATGAAGATTTGAAAACGTATGACACCGGCATCATCAAGCATGTCGTCCCCATTAAAGCAGGCGTCAAGCCATATCAGCAACCTTTGAGGAAAATGCACCCGAAATTGGAACCGCTGATTCAAAGTGAAGTGAAGAAGTTATTAGACGCAAGAATCATCTTCAAAGTCAGACACTCTGAGTGGGTATCAAATCTGGTACCAGTAAGGAAAAAGTCTGGGGAAATCAGACTCTCCGTGGATTTCAAGAACTTAAACCGTGCATCAGATAAAGATAACTATCCTGTGCCACCCATGGAGCAGCTGCTACAGATGGTTTCAGGTTCTGAACTGTTTTCATTATTAGATGGTTTCTCTGGCTACAATCAAGTATTAGTAGCTGAAGAAGACATATTAAAGACAACGTTCAGAACCAAATGGGGGACTTTTGCCTATAGAAGGATGCCTTTTGGGCTGATTAATGCTGGAGCAACATTTCAGAGGGCTATGGACATAGATTTCCACGAGCTGATTGGCCGAAGCACTGTAGTATACCTTAATGATATTACAATATTCTCAAAGAGAAGGGGCGAACATGCATTTCACTTAAGGCAAATTTTTGAACGCTGTCGTAAGTATGGAATTTCACTCAATCCTAAAAAATGTGTATTCGTTGTCACGGAAGGAAAGCTATTGGGACACATAGTTTCAAAGCAAGGGATCTCCATTAATCCAGAAAGAATCAAGGCCATTGAACAAATCCCCTTGCCCCATAATAAAAAAGGGATGCAATCCTTCATGGGAACCATAAATTTCGTACTAAGGTTTGTGCCTGATTTCTCCCAGACTGTTAAGCCGCTGCAGCAAATGGTCAAGCAGAATGCACAATTCAAGTGGACCGAACTTGAGAAGAATGCTTTCAACAAAATTAAAACTGTTGTTGCACACGCACCCTCCTTGAAGAGTCTAGATTTCAATAAAGACTTTATTTTATATACTTTTGCATCCGATGATTCACTGGCAGCTGTGCTCACCCAAAAGGAAGAAGGGGGGGATGAATTCCCAATCTCTTTTATGAGTACTGGTCTACAGGGGGCTGAATTAAACTACCCAGCCATTGATAAGCAAGCTTACGCAGTATTTAAGGCAGTGAAGCAATTCAGGCCTTATATATTAAAAAATCGAACCAAGGTAATAGTCCCCTACCCAGCTGTAAGATCCCTTCTCATACAGAAAGAGTTAGGAGAAAGAAGGGGCAACTGGGTAACGGCTCTTCAAGAATATGACCTTGAATTCAAACCAGCCTCTATAGTGAAAGGTTAAGGGTTGTGCAAATTGATGACTGAAAGCGGGAACAACGAAGAACAAGCATGGGAGGATGAGGCTGAATTACATGTAATGGATGTATGTCCTTTGTTTACAGCTCCTGAGTCTTGGTATAGAGACCTCGTGCATTATCTGCAATCAGGGTTGTTGCCAGAGCATTGGAATTCCAAACAAAGAAGAGCTCTGTGCCTTAAATCGACCTCCTATCAACTTGTTGAAGGAGTATTATTCAGAAAGAATTATGACGGGGTTCTCCTCCGATGTCTAGAAAAAGAAGATGTGAAGAAAGTAATGTCAGAATTACATGATGGTCCTGCTGGGAGACATTATTTAGGAGACACTACAACCCACAAAATCCTCAGAGCTGGTTACTATTGGCCTACACTCTTCAAGGATGCACATGCACATGTCAGGAAATGTGATATTTGCCAAAGGTGTGGCGGAAGACAACCTAAAGCAGCAGCACCCCTAAAGCCTTTGATGATCACGGAACCATTCGAGCAATGGGGTTTGGATATGTTTGGAGAAATAAAACCGAATTCCTCCCTGCAGCACAAGTACATTCTTACTGCGACTGATTATTTCACTCGCTGGGTCGAAGCTATTCCGTTGCGCAAGATAAATGAAGACGAAGTCATCAGCTTCTTACAAGACCACATCATGACCAGGTATGGAGTTCCAGTTTCGTTAGTTTTTGATAATGCTAAATATTTTTCATCAATCAAATTGACTGCTTTTGCTCATGATAAAGGGATAAAATTGCATTATTCTGCTAATTACTATCCACAAGGAAATGGCCTGGCTGAATCCTCTAATAAAAATCTGATTAGAATCCTAAAGAAGACTGTGATAGAAAACCAGAGGAGTTGGCATTCAACGTTACCAAATGCCCTTTGGGCTGATAGAGTCACCCCCAAATCTGCAATAGGAGTGTCTCCATATACCCTTGTCTATGGTAAAGAAGCCATCCTTCCTCCCAATATCATGCTGCCATCTTCCATACTAGCTCAAGAGTCTAGGGGGTCAGACGATGAAGTTTTACAAATAAGAATATATAATCTCCTGAAAGCAGAGGAGGCTAGGTCTAAAGCCAAAGAACACTTTAAGCAACAACACGAGTCAGTTAAGAGATGGTTTGACAAGCATAAAGCTGGAACAAAAGACTTTGAAGTAGGAGACTTAGTCTTCAAACGGGACCACCCCCATGATGAGAAAGGAAAGCATACCAAATTCCAGCAGTTGTGGGTAGGTCCTTTTCAGATTGCAACCAGGCTTGGTCCTTCTACTTACAAGTTGCAAGATCTGCAAGGGTGGGAGGAGAACCTACCAGTAAATGGTTTGGTTCTCAAGCCTTATTTTTCCTGAGTTTGTTTGATTTTTTCTGGCTTGTATATAAATAATTTATTTGGCTGTCTTTTGAGTCAGGTTTTTTAGCTTGTTTTGTTGTTTTCAATAAAGGGGACTAACCTGCGGTTGCATGAGGAACATCCGAATTTTTTGGGTTTAATAAACGTTTTGGTATCGGACTATGTGTTGCTGTTTATATGAAAGACTTCTTCCAGTTTAGCAGTTTTCTTGAATAGCTCTGTGTGCATTGAAGTCCTGTTTAACCCCTATGAAATAAATCGTATTCAAAGAGTCTGGAATACTATGTTGAGGCTCCATCCACGTCACACTTAAAATGTCTAGGGGATGACAGCAGAGGACCCATGGAAAGAAGCAAGGTGAACAGTATATTAAATATAAATGATCCCATGCCAAGAAACGAATGACAAAAGGCATATAAGAATCAAAGAACTGCTATGAACAGCATCATACATCAAAGCAGATGCTGAATCATAAGTACTAAATTGCCGAAAGATCCTCTCCGTCCATGAGCTTAAACTTGAAATACACTACTCACACAAAAGGACACTATGGGATAGAGGATCCTGAATTAAAATTCAGTAGGAAAGGCATGCAAGCAAACTCATATAAAAAGGGACAAAAGTCTAAAAGCACAAGAAAAGTGTTAAAATGGCATGGGAATGAGGAACAAACGAATATTTCTGTTTACCATATGCTACAATCCTGTGGTGTCCAAAGCTATTAGCCACCTGAAGACAAAGGTAATAATGAAACTCATCCTCTGGCCTCAGCATAGTTATCTGGACTTGACGATTCTGGTTTCCACTCTCCCTAATTGGACTGTCATCAATGATTAAGGGTACACACTTCGGTCATTTGAAAAATCCATATTGTTGGACGAATTCAATATGATGCTTTTGCTGTTAAACAGTCTATCACTCAAAGATTAATCGCCCAGAGATCTAGGTTCACTAAGTAATCGCCATTTGTTGCAGCTGCAACAAATCTCCCCAAATTTCTTAAATTTTGGGCCCCTCCTTATCATTTAAAGTTGTTTGATCTCGTGAGGTCTTGCTTTGATTCTGAATATCAGATTGCGGCTTGTTTTCAGAGGTCGTTTGTGTTGGATCGCGGGTGTGAATTTGGAGAAGTCAAATCTTTGTCCTTCAAGGCCGCCTTTTCGCAGGAAGAACGACTTTAGCTATTGCTGATCCTTAACTGTTCAAAAAGCTTAAAGTTTTCTTGAATCGGGTGTCTTTTTATGTTGATTCGGAAGCTCCAATCCTTCTCCCTTCCGCTGTTGCGGCTGCCAAAGCAGTTTGGCGTCCAAAGTCTAAGTCGCCCCGACTGTCGACGTGCATTAATCTTTATTCGCCTTCCGCTGTTGCGGCTAGGAAATCCATTTGACTTCCGATGCCCAAACTGTGCCGACTTCCGATTGAAGCGTTTCCCGCCTGCGTCGAGTATCTTTAGCCTTCTCTTGTCCGCCGTTGCAGCCAGGAAAGTCCTTCCACGTCCGATGCCCAAAGCCATCCGACTTCCGATTGAGGTTTCTCTCGCCCGTGTTTGGTGCCACTTTAGCCCTTTTTCCGTTGCGGCTAGGAAATCCCTTTCGCTTTCGACGTCAAAGCTTCCTGACTGCCGATTTAGAGCTTTCCCACCCAAAACTCAGTCAAGACTCTTTCCGGATCTAAGAATGCACCTGGCCGTTTTCTTGTGGCTTAGCTGTTTTAGATGGTAATTTTAATGTTTAAAACACACCAGTCCAACAAATGATGCCAGTAGTTGATTGCAGGTGAACTTCGGTGGACTCTTGTGGCGACCACGGTTTGAAGGTGTAGCATGATCAAGTCAAAGTCGGCCAGGTCGTAAAGAAGACAGAGAAGGAAAAGACAAGATCGAAGGCAACAAAAAAACTTAGATCTGAAAGGACCGGCAGTTATTCAACTAATCTCGAGCATACGAAGAGAAGATAAAACGTTAGCAGCCTGATGAGGAATAGAAAACGTTTGAGAGACTGGAAAGTGACACGTTGGGAGGGAGCCCAAATGATTTGCGAAAATAGTTTAAAAATTGTAAAGATAGGATGGAGAAAGGGCTTTTTCCCTGAAAAATTTGTAAACTCTTTTGTTTGTAAGAGGAACTATTTCGTTTTACAGTCAGAAAGTGCGACTTTTGCCGCTGGAGAGAGCGAAATGTGGAATGTATCAATGTGACTAAATGAATAATGTTGAAGAGGAACTATTTTGTTTTCAGCAGTGTTTCATTTACTGTGAGAGTATTTAACTTCCTGAACCTATGTTCTTGTTGAGTGTTCTTCAGTATTTTTGGGATGTCTTCCACTGTGAGTAATAAATGTTGTTCATAAAATAATTGGCTATCTGGTTGTTTAAATATCTGTAATTGTTCATGTGTCTTGAATGAAGTATCAGCTATTTGTAACTCTTCATAATGCACGTACAAAATGTATTACTCACCAATGAATGATAACTCTGCTCCCTAGGGATAGTTTAGGTTGTTAGTTTATTTTGTGTTATGTTGTATGTGTTTTGGGTGCTTGTGAACCTTAAGACGAGAGGTAAGAACCTGCGTATCACATTGTGACTGTTCCTCGCACTTTTAGCACCCTGCATTGTTAGTTAGGCACTTGCATATCATACATTAAGTCAAAAAATAGCAAAAAACTCGCTGGGCCAGCCCGCAACCGGTACAGCCTTTATTTTGTTACTTTGACCTACGGTAGCCGGACCGTAAACCGGACGGATTCCCTATACCAAACAGTCAACGGGCTAGTTGGGAATGTTGATTGGGGAGAATCCCTTACTGTTGTCGCCTGCGAATTTCCAGGCACCAACACAACTCAATCATATTATTGGATGTTAACTATGTTTATACTTTGTTGTGCTATATTAGCATATGTGTTTGGTTATAGCATCATATAATTTAATTTAATGTATTATGTTATTGGTTTTAATTTGAGTGGTTGGCAGGAATGATTGTTGTCTTTTTCATCGAGATCCAATTCTTATAAATAACATGGTTGCTTTTGTTGAGCCTCTTTATAATGAATGAATGGATTGTGTAATATGACAAAAGTATAACTTAGTAAGTAAAAACATAATTATCATACCAAATTAATTTCTTTTTTCTTTATTTAAATTTTATTTTACCCACTTTTTATATGTATATATATAATCTTTATACATACACATTTTTCTTTTTTTAAATATTTAAAGCCCTCTACAAATATTCAACTAGTTGTATTTTTTTAATAAACTTTATGTTTAAAATAACATAAATGATTGTATTTATATTACCTTGTACATATATAAACCCATCTTCAAAATGTAAAAGGGTTCACTTGGTTGTTATTTTTTATAAGCTTCATGTTCTTTATATCATGTGGTAGAATCCTTTTTTATTTAATGAATTTCAAATTTAAATTATGGTATTCATTATTGTGAAATGTATATGTGTGAATTTATTTATATTTTAATATAAATTTATCATAAATTGATTAAGTAATTCTAGTGTTATAATCTAGTATCATGTATGTGAGTTGGTTGGTCATTAGTATAGGTTAATCTTAAACCTGAATTTATAAGTATCAAGAGGGATCTAATTTCTTTAGATGTTAATTTATTTATCTTAAAAAAGTTACAGTTTAAGGAAAAAAATTAAACTTAAACAAATTTAATCTCCATCGGTATGTGTCCAAGCTTAAGTTAGATCTGTGTTGATTTTTATTTTTTTTTAATGAGCTGACATGAATTCTTTTAATTATTTTTTGTCATGTTTTAAGTTATGTTACATTACAACTTTACAAGGCTGTAGAGCACCTCCTTACTCTAGATGCAAAGAGATTGTTGTTTAGTGTTATTTTTACAAATATACATTTAGAACAATTAAAATATCATTTTTTAAATTGGAAAAACATATATATAGCGTCCAATACAAAACAGTAATATATATTTAAAATTTTACTTTTGAGTATCCTTATATTTATATGTGGGGGGTGCAAATAATCACTTCATTAAGCATTGCATACATATTATCTAGTGTGCATGCAATAAAACAAGAAATTATATAGAAGACTCAATCAAAGAGTGAATTATTATGGGTAGTAGGTATGGGGATCATTTATGATCTTGCAAGACAAAAATAATAAATTTATGTGTGGAGTCTTGAGGAGTCAATAAATAATCATGTTAAAGCTTTGTCCCCATATCAAGGACTTAAAATTCTCAACAAAAGTAGAATCAACAAATTTACAGTAACAAGAAACTCCTCTCTTGTTATATGACATGTGCCAAAGTCATCTACCTTGATGGATAGTAAAATTACAAGGATCATAAGGATAGCTCCGATGGAGACTAGTAGATTTGGATCAATGGAATTCTAGCATATGCTAAGGGCTCAAAATCAACAAGCAGATTAGTTGGATAATGAGACCACTTGCTTGGAGAAGGAATTTTAAAATTAAAAAATGGGCATTAATTATTCCAATTTCCTAGTGACTAAATTCATGGTCAATTCAATTTATATGTTAAGTGGAGGGTCAAGAGTAATAATGTCATTCAAATCTAAGTAGCAAATTCAATTCAATGGGAAAGGATGGGATTTTATTTACATGAATATTATGGCATGTTGTTGCACACATTCTCTTATGAGAATTGAGTTTTGTGTCTCATATTACCATTATGCAAGATGAAGGTGTGAAATCCTCTACATTTGTTTTGTTTGGTGGCACAAGTCCTGTAAAACAACCTTAGGCTTAGAGGATTGATACACTAGAATGTGGATCTAGGTCTTTGGTATTTTGGAATTATATTGGATTATTCATGGGAACTTTGGTATGGTGGTGTTGACGCATGCAAAGTGCCAACTTCAACAACAAGAGTTCACCTTCAATGAGAAGTACCAATTAGACCACCCACATTCGATACAAGGAACCCATCTATACTTTGGTTCGACAATCATTACTATTTGAAATAAGTGTTGAATTAAAATGAAATAGTGTATGTTGCATGCAATTTGAATTCTAATAATGATAAATGAAACCAATCCTAAATATCTTAGCTAGAAGTATAAATCTATCAAAAAAAGCAAAGCACCAATCATAGTTATGTTAATTATTCATGAAATATACATCTTTTTAACAAATAAATACATAATATTGAGTATCAAATGATAAACAACAAATCATATTAAGAATAATATGTCCTAAATTATTGTAAAAATCTTACATTTATCAGTTCAAAGCACAACATGAAAAGCAATAAAAAAAAACATGTTGAAAAATAGAATAGTTTATACTGACAATAAATATTAAGAATAATATGTCCTAAATTATTGTAAAAATCTTACATTTATCATTTCAAAGCACAACATGAAGAGCAATAAAAAAAACATGTTGAAAAATAGAATAGTCTATACTGACAATAAACACTTCCTGAAGTAAAAATAATTAATAAAAATAATTCAATACTTGTTGACCAAAAAATCAAAGTCTTCATGTAGAATGGACTTAAGACATTTCTTTGCTAAACTCTCACAAAATTAGTTTTACACAAATTTAATGTGCAAAAGACAACACCCCTTCTCCTTTGCTCTAACCTCCTTTTATACCATTCTAAAAGATAACTATCCAAGACTATTGACTTTATTTCCTAGGAGTTACGATTGTTCAACTTTACATCTTGTCATATTCATAAAAGAATATTTTAAATATTTATTTGGCTCTATTCTACCTTGATTTTTATAATCTAAATATGGTGCCCACAAATAATGTTGGGAAGAAATAATCATGATAATCTTAAATATCAATTGCTCTATTTTTATCATCTAAATATGGTGCCCACAAATAATGTTGGGAAGAAATAATCATGATAATCTTAAATATCAATTGCTCTAAGGTGACTTCATTATTAGCATATTCTTTTGTCATTAGATCCATGTCTCTCTTGATTGTGCCAACGTATGACTTTATCTAATAATGTTGGGAAGAAATAATCATGATAATCTTAAATATCAATTGTTCTAAGAAGAAATAATCATGATAATCTTAAATATCAATTGTTCAAAGGTTACTTCATATTCTTTTGTCATTGGATCCATGTCTCTCTTGAGTGTGCCAACGTATGACTTTATTAAGTTGATATCTATGGAGGGTGTGGCAATGTAGTCCGTATGACTTTATTAAGTTGATATCTATGGAGGGTGTGGCAATGTAGTCTCTTAGCATATCCTTAGTAACTTTTTGACACAATTTAATGGAAAGTCTTTTATTTTAGCTGGCTTTATTTAAGTTTTTCTAAATTTTCTTTAAACATTTTGGAAAATATGTCCTTCTTATGAGATGGAGATTGCATCGTTCAATTATATTTTTCAATGCTAAGTATAGGTATTTGTATTTATTGACTAAGTTGATAATGTGATTTCTTTCTAACACAACATCGGTTTTCTCATAGTTATGTACTGGGAAAATTTTAGGAGCGAAATTTAGCCTATAGATGAAATTAGAGGGTTTCAAATTTTGTTGGGGTGAATTTTTTATATAAAAGAATATTTTAGGGTTAATATTAAATAACCCATTATTTATTTTCTAAAAAATATTCACAACATAGTTAGCCCAACACAATATGGTTGGAAATAATAGGAATAACGATTTTCACCCAGTAAAATTTGCATTGGATCCAGCATTCGCCCCGATTTCTAAGGATGGAAGTTCTTGTAGCACCATTCTCCCCTGATTTCTAGCATGGCTATCTTCTAGATCTCATGTTTGCCCTTAGTTTCAGGCAATGGCAGTTTTTGTAGTCCCATTCGCCCCCAATTTGGTTTCAAAGCCCCTGTGCATCCTTAAATTCGAGAAATCACAGTTTTTGGAGCCTCATTCACCCCCGATTTGGCTTCTAAATCTCTTGCTCATCCTCGATTTTAGGTGATGCAATTTTTCCTAGTCCCATTCACCCCCGATTTTAAGCATTAATGGTTTCTAGAGCACCATTTGGCATACGCTCAATGGGTTTGTTCACTGTTTGCACAATTATTAAAGACCAAAGAACATATATGGTGAGCACATTGAATTCAAAAAGCATCTGTACTAGATTTTTGGACCAAGGAACTGAGTCTCTGTTGCATCTGGATTCTTTGTGTTAGTCTCTATTTCACACGGTTCTAAGCCTTTGAGTTATAGGCTAGTCTCTCTAAGTTCATTTTTTGGGTCCTCAATTTGATCGAGTTTCACATTTGAAATTAAATTATTTTGGTTTTGTTAAAACCTTGAAATAGCAATCCAACTCAACTCAATTAATTTTTTTTGAATTTTTGTTTGCCAAATGAATTTGAAACTAGCATGATTGGACTTTAAATCCAATGTGTTTCTAATTATTAGTTACAGACGGCTTGTAGGAAATTTTCCCAACTAATATTTATTTGGTCAAGGTTAGATTGTATAGAAGATCTCAAAAAAAATTCTTCACGGGCTTTATTTGGTTGAAGGAATTTTAAGCAACATTAAAAATTTGCAACATATCTGTCCTCCAATCTAACCCGGATTTTCCCTTTAGATCTTGTTACACCTTGAATTATGAGAAAAAGTGCCAAAAACTTCATAGTGTTTCTCTTGTCCAAATTCACACCACAAAATCCATCATACACACTAGAAAATAGTCACACATTCTCCTATGGGCACACATCTTAAGCATGGTCTTCCCCAATAGCTCCATGAGCTATTTTCTAACCTGCTTAGCTTCTAATCTCTATTATATAGCCTTGATCACCCATCTAGGTTCTGCACTTTTTTTTGTCCTAGTGCATTCTATTATAAGCATTGCTTCCTTAGGGATTGACTAGTTTGTAGAGCAAACTCATGTGGCACATCAATGCATAATACATGTAAACCTCTCACTCAAAAGTAAGTACCTCTTCATAGTTAGATAGCTAATTTAACATGTCTCTTATATCCTGTTGAGATTCTTGTCTTTGCTTGTCAACTTCTACCTGTCACCTATTGGAGAGATTTGAATACTTCCTCAAGGAATGCATTCTCTTTCCTTTTTAATTCCAGGTCGATCCATTACGCCTCGAAAATTACACAACCTAGAGTTACATTGATCATTTTTCTTTGGTCCAAAGCATATGAATTATCAAGACATGGTACAAAACTTCTCGATATCCTTTGCAACTGTCAGAACAACAACATATAATTTGAAAAGACTACCTAGGCTACCAATTTATTGCTTCTGGAGGTGATATTTTAAGATTGTGCATTCCTTTTTACTTTCCCAAACTGCTTAGGAACAAGGATCCATTGATGTTTTACCCACAGGTCCATACCAACATGAGTAATTAGGTCTCCTACAGTTGCCTTTACCCACACAATGGTTGTTTCAATACTATTTTACCAGGGGCATGCCCAAATAAACCAAGAAATACCTTTTATGCATAGATATGTTCTCCAATCTAGCCCAGATTTTCCTTTTATATCTTGTTACACCTTGTATTATGAGGAAAAGTTCCCAAAACTTCATATTGCTACTCTTGTCCAAATTCACACACAGAATTGCGTAAAGGCATGTTCTCTGCTACAGGAGGACATGGACACTCCTTAAATCCATTAAATCTATCATACAGACCACAAAATATTCATTCATTCTCCTCTGGGCACACATCTTAAGCATGGGATTCCCCAATAGCTCCACTAGCTATTTGCTAACATGCTTAGCTTATAATCTCTCTTATATAGCCTTGATCACCCATCCAGGCTCTACACTTTTTTTTAGTCCTAGTGCACTCTTCTTTAAACATTTATTCCTAGGGGATTGACTAGTTTGTAGACCAAACTTATGTGGCACATCAATGCATAATACATGTAAACTTCTCACTCATAAGTAAGTACCTCTTCATCGTTAGATAGCTTTAACATGCCTCTTAGATTCTGTTGAGATTCATGTCTTTGCTTGTCAGCTTCTAGTTGTCAGCTATTGGATAGCTTTGAAGTCTTCCTTAAGGAATGCATTCTCTTTCCTTTTTAATTCTAGTTCGATCCACTATGCCCCAAAAATTACACAACCTAGAGTTACATTGATAATTTTTCTTGGGTCCAGAGCATATGAATTGTCAATACATGGTACAAAACTTCTCGATATCCGTTGCAACTGTCAGAACAACAACATAATAATTTTAAAAGACTACATAGAATGTCAAATTATTGCTTTTGGATGTGATATTTAAGATTGTTCATTCCTTTTTACTTGCCCAAAATACTTAGGAACATGGATCCATTGATGTTTTACCCACAGGTCCATACCAGAATGAGTAATTAGGTCTCTTACAGTTGCCTTTACCCACAGAATGGTTGTTTCAATATTGTTTTACCAAGGACGTGCCCAAATAAACCAAGAATACCTTTTATGCATATATCTTTCCTCCAATCTAGCCCAGATTTTCCCTTTAGATATTGTTACACCTTGTATTATGAGTAAAAGTGCCCAAAAATTCATATTGTTGCTCTTGTCCAAATTTACACTTAGAATTGCCTAAAGGCATGTTCTCTGCTATAGGAGGAGATGGACAGTACTTAAATCCATTAAATCCATCATACAGACCACAAAATAGTCATCCATTCACCTTTGAGCACACATCTTAAACATTGTCTTCCCCACCATCTCCACCAGCTCCACCATCCATTTGCTAACCTGCCTAGCTTCTAATCTCTCTTATATAGCCTTGATCACCCATCTAGGTTCTGCACTTTTTTTAGTTCTAGTGCACTCTATTTTAAACATTTCTTCTTAGGATATTGACTAGTTTGTAGACCAAAATTATGTGACACATCAATGCATAATACATGTCAACCTCTCACTTAGAAGTAAGTACCTCGTCATAGTTAGATAGCTTTAACATGTCTCTTAGATTCTATTGAGATTCTTGTCTTTGCTTGTTAGTTTCTACTTATTATCTATTTGAGAGATTTGAATTCCATTCTCTTTCCTTTTTAATTCCAGGTCGATCCACTGTGCCCCAAACCTTACACAACCCAGAGTTACATTGATCAATTTTCTTGGGTCTAGAGCATATGAATTGTCAATACATGGTAGAAAACTTCCCGATATCCTTTGCAACTGTCAGAACAACAACATAATCATTTGAAAAGATTACCCAGAATGCCAAATTACTGCTTTTGGGTGTGATATTTAAGATTGTTCATTCCTTTTTACTTGCCCAAACTGCTTAGGAACGATGATCCATTGATGTTTTATCCACAGGTCCATACCAACATGAGTAATTAAGTCTCTTGTGGTTTCCTTTACCCACACAATTGTTGTTTCAATACTTTTTTACCAAGGGCATGCCCAAATAAACCAAGAAATACCTTTTATGCACATATCTGTCCTCCAATCTAGCCCAGATTTTCCCTTTGGATATTTTTACACCTTGTGTTATAAGGAAAAGTTCCCAAAACTTCATATTGTTTCTCTTGTCCAAATTCACACCCAGAACTGCCTAAAGTCATATTCTCTGCTATAGGAGGACATGGACAGTCGTTAAATCCATTAAATCCATCATACAAAGCACAAAATAGTCATCCATTCTCCTCTTAGCACACACATTAAACATGGTCTTCCCCACTAGCTCCACCAACCATTTTCTAACATGCCTGGCTTCTAATCTCTCTTATATAGCCTTGATCACCCATCCAGGTTTTGCACTTTTTTTTTTGTCCCACTGCACTCTGTTTTAAACATTTCTTCCTAGGGTATTGACTAGTTTGTAGACCAAACTTATGCGGCACATTAATGCATAATACATGTCAACCTCTAACTTAGAAGTAAGTACCTCTTCATAGTTAGATAGCTTTAACATGTCTCTTAGATTCTGTTAAGATTCTTGTCTTTGCTTGTCAGCTTTTGGAGAGATTTGAATTCTTACTCAAGGAATGCATTCTCTTTCCTAATATGACAGCATTGGTTTCAACTTCTATTACTCGTACTCGTTATACTTGAGCTTTCATATAGCTCCATAACTATGTCCTTACTACTATGTTATCAATATTAACCTAAGTAATAAATGTAGAATGAGCTTGAATTTTATTCTTATCAGTATTAACACCATTTCTTTAACTCTTACTATCATACAAGACATATTATAAATGGGCACACTATTTCTAAGCAGTAAAGATCAAACACACTTACATTATAGATACAACATAGAAGACTACTAACAGTGAGCTTACATGAAATAGAGATCCATGTAATTTACATAATAACTTGAATCATCACACTAATTAAAGGTGGTTATGAGGTTGTAATCAATACCATTAGTTATAGTGTTTACGTCATTAAGCATGCGCAAGTATTACTTCCAATCGGGATTTATGAGAATAATTGGGATTTAAAACTCTTATGATCAGGCACAACTTTATTAAAAAAAGAGATTTACCTTTTACACTTTATTTGTTTATTGCCTCCCTCACCCTTTGAAATTATTTACGGGCAATAAAAGTTTGAGGCAAAGGTTCAAGGGGAAGTGAGGAAGGTGAGCAGGTTAGTAGAAAGGATCCTACGAATACACTTTAAAGCACGTGAACAACTTGAGAAAAGACAACAAAAGTATAAATCCGGACATGACCAACGCATAGAAGACCACATATTCTGCATTGGAGACAAGGTGCAGCTTTACTTCCACAAGGAACGCCTACTGGGAGCATCCAATAAACTAAACCCCCTAAATATAGACCTTTTTACATTATATAGTAGGTAAATATTTCAGATTTAGACTTCCTCCATATATGTAATCATTTTAGTGGTAAATGTGGAGTATCTTAGGTTCTCCTTTCAGTCGGGAAGATCTACAAACATCCACTCTTAAAAAGATATAGGAAAGCATTTTAAGGAGTATTATAAATAACATTATATTATTTGATGCACTCAAAATTATTATTGAAAAATCAATGTTTCGATCAATGTCTCGATTAACCCATGTTACGTATTTCATGCCTCTCGAACAACTACACTTTGTAAAAAGCGAACAAAACAACCATATCTACTAAACGAATAGATTAATCTACTGCTACTGGTTCATCTTATTCTAGTTCCCAAGATGGACTATATGTTGCTACCCTTGCTTAATTGGCTATTGGTGGTGGCACCTATACCTCCTATGATGTCTATGCTACTGGTGTTACTGGATTTGTATATGATTCCTTTGCTACTAGTGCGTATGGTTCTTTCTATCTAACAGGTTCTTAAGTTACATTTTCTTAAGGTACTACTGCTACCCATATTGGTTTTGGATTAGGATCACAATATTAAACAGCGGCATAATCGACTGCTTCAACAAAATCCACTGATGCACCTGTCCTAGCTTATGTCCTAACTTATGTCCTTGCTTATGGGTGAAAACTAGATCAACTGTATCAACTACTAGTGTTGTTGGGTCTTGATGAACCAAATCTACTTGTGCTTTCTTTATTATTGCTGGTACTTCTACTGGTCTTGCTTATGTTACTAGTGCCGTTGCTTGCTCTGGATATTTATATGTTTCTTCTACTGCGGCTATTGATGCTTGCTTTGATGCTTCCTTTGATGCTAGATTTTCTCCAGCTACCTATATCTTGGTTATTCACCACCTCCTAGGCCTGAAGCTGCCCTTGGATATGCTAATGTCTATACTTATGGCTTTGATGTTGATGATGGGTATTTATTTATAATAGAATATACTGCTACTAGTTTTGATGCTAGATATGATTCAAGGTATACTACTAGTGTGTATGCTTATGCATATAATGCCTTGGCTATAGATCTAATAGTGGTGCTTACTCTGTTGCTTAAACTAGTGCTTCTACAAATGGTAGTGCTACTGATGTTGGTAATGGACCTGGAACAACTACTGGACCAACTTAATAAATAGGATCTACCTCTACCCTTGCTTTTGAAACAACTAAATTTGTTGCTATTATACAAGCTTATAGGAATATTGTTACACCTACATCCCTTGTCTTTTCTACTGATTCTTATAATGCTACATTTACTGGTGCTTAAGCAAGTGTAGTGCTGCTTCTTTGACTACTGGATCAAGGTATACAATAGACTATGCTATTGATGGTGTTGGAATTGGATATTCTACTATTGGTG
>LPNX010878428.1:138251-231965 GCA_001517045.1 Pseudotsuga menziesii | reverse complement strand
TATATATATATATCATTATGCCCATGTTTCTAGGTTTGGTACTGGTGCTTAGTAAACAACTTAGTTACTTGCTTCAACTTCTGACTCTACATCTATTGTAGCTGGTATTGGTAAGCTACTTAAACTAGTGTTGGTTCTTCAACATGTGCTATTGTTGGTAGTAAAAGGTAAACAACTGGATCAATAGGTTAAACAGTTGCTTCAACAAGGTAAACTAGCTCTGATGTTGTTTTCAGCTTAGTCTTTGCCTATGTTCTAGCTACTACCTTCTATGCTCATGCTCTGAATTTGCCTTTGGTTATTTCTGAGCCCCACATAAGCCTCTTATTGCAACTAGCTGACTTGCAGCCACCTCCTCATTAGAGGTTGTATGCATTCTATTTTTCACCTTTACTGTGGTATTCTTACCATCATATGTATCCATTTACTATTGTAGAAGAGGGAAAATTCTTCCCCATATTGGTCATCAACAAGTCTAGGGATTGTACTTTTTCTATTCTCCATTAATTTCCCATATTTTGGATTGGTTCATTCCTGTTTTTTTAAATAGGTATCCTTTGGGACACTAGAGTTCTAAGATTTTCCAATTTCCACATTTTGGATCACTGATTTTCTCTTTATTAGAGAGTTTGAAATTTTTTGGATTTTCTACCTTTCCTCCAATATCCCCTTCTTCAAGAACTTCCTTTAACTTACTTTTTCCTTCCTTTTCACCCTCATCCTTTCTATATTTTGTCATGATCTTTTATTTCTTCCTCTGGAGTTCAAATTTCAAAATATGAAAACAGGGATTGACTTTATGAACATGCATCCCTTCTGAGTTTTTGTTCTTAGGCATGTTTGATTCAAGTGCTCATAATGTTTATCACTTGATATATTTTTGATATCCTCCAAATTATCAAGACAAGAGATGTGGTCTGGACTAACTATTCCATTGCAAACTTACCAATTATGCGTGTAACCAATAACATGTTTTCAACTTTCTCTTTTACTTGAAGTAATGAGTGTGTTCTTCATGACATGAGATGCTCAACTTGTCACTTGTTGGCATTGATTGTGAATGTGTGCTTCACACTTGGATATATTTGACATCGGCCATCATAATGCTTGTGCTTGGTCTCTTTGAATTTGTGACGTTCTACTTGATACATGGATCATCAACACTCGTCTCCGCCCCTTCTTCTTGTAAATCTAAAGCCTAGAGAGTAAGATTGTCTCTCACTAATTGCATGATTAATGTGTTGTTCTTGTATGATTCTTCACTAAGAGTGCAAGATCAGTAATTGTTTCATCAAATGCTTGTTTAGCCAGGTGGAAAGCCCTCTCAGGTGAGGTCAAAATTCCATAGTAGAAAACTGACAAGTTCAATGCCAACCCAAGACTAATTGAATGTAGTTGTTGTGTTTGAAGCAGCCTGATAAGATTTGACAGATTGATATGTAGCATGTTTTCCTTCATTTCTAGTCTTAAACTTTGCAAAATACCAATAATACTCCCCCTTAGTCTTGTTTTAGAAAACTATAGACTCACCAGTGCTAGAAGAGGGAATGAGATGTTCATCAATAATTGTGAGAATGTCATTGAAAATTCATATCCTGTTGAGCCAATCCTCCACTTTCTGATAGTACTATTTGATCAATTTGAGATTCTGATAGAATTTGTTTCAATACTATTTTACCAATGGCATGCCCAAATAAACCAAGAAATACATTTTATTCACAAATATGTCCTCCAATCTAACCCAAATTTTCCCTTTAGATCTTGTTACACCTTATATTATGAGGAAAAGTACCCAAAACTTCATAATATTGCTACTCTTGTCTAGATTGACACCTAGAACTACCTAAAGGAATGTTCTTTGCTGCTGAGGAGGACATGGATAGTCCTTAACTGTGCCCAAAAGTATTTTCTTATATGTTGTGAGGATGACCTTGTTTATGATACTGACAACAAACATTACAGTCAGGAAAACACAGATATGAAACATGATTTTTATGGCGTGATTTATTGGCTTGCAATTTTTTGGGTTTAAATCATTGTTTCTCTATTGCCATATTAACTGCTTGCTCGGTGATGATATATGAAAAACTTGGAAAATATTTCCATGCAATATGAATCCATAGTTTGAGATAGCCATATAATCTACAATGATAATAATGCCTTAAATAAACTATGCTCCTAGAGAGTGTACTCCTCTTGAGATGTGATATTTGCCATAGGTGCTATTGGGATGCTACTCCTTTCTTTAGGTCCTTCTAGAATCTTGAAATCAAAGTGTTGTATTCAAGATATGGTCATATAAAAATCACAAAGTGGTATATGTTTCGTTTTTCTTTTTCTTTTTTCTTTTCTTTCCATAGTGGGATTTTCATTGCTAGTTTTCACCCTTGTTCTTAGAGTGTGGTCTAACCAACCATATGTGATAGACCTTAGATTGGGTTATAGGTACAAAAGTAATGGGCCTCCCAAGTGGAAGATGATAAGTAAATTTATGATTTTCCAAGGGACTTGGACCAAAGCAGTTGTGGAGGTCAAACCTCTCATCTAAAAGCATACAAAATATGAACAAACAAATTTTTTATGGATGTATAATGAGTGTATGGAAACAAATTATCTTAAAAAAAAATCGTTTAATGTTTATCTTAAGTAGTTGGAATGACCTACCTTTGATATTGATGTCATTCTTTGGTGTTTGTTCTTTTATATACCATGGAATTCATACAAGATTAGTTATCCAAGTAGCACACCATAGATATTAAGAAAACATGATATGCCATAAGTGAATTTCTACTTAAATGGGCAAATTGTGTATTGGACACTCAATGTAATATTACATGCGACTCCTTACTTGAGTTGTGGAACTGACTGTGTAAAGATATGAGTGTGTTGAGTAAAAACCTTGAATTATTTTATAATAGCCATGGAAAAAAAATATGACGTCCTTATTAGTGATGAAATAAAGAGGTTGTCTATGCATCCAAACATGCAAATGGAACAAATACTCCTTTTAATGGTTGCATGCAACCAATCTAATTGTGATCAAATTTGTTGTATTGACAAGGGTCTTCTCATTGCCCACTCATCTTTTCTATGCAAAATCTTTTGGAGCCAACCTTCATATTTTTATCTAGTGAACTAGCTCCTTTATATTTTTTCCTGTACAATGTAAATCCATCTGCAGGAAATGGGTTCCTTACTTAGAGGAAACAATATTTTTCTTTTAGCCACCCATTTAATCATTTTAATAATTTTACTTATGTGACTTGGCCAAAATAATATAGAAAAAATTGGGAACATGGCACAACAAAAGATAATTTATAACTTAGGAACTAGTTATTTAAACTAGATCCTTATGCATGGTATCAGAGCCATGTTTTTAATCCTGTAACCAAAGGGCCTACATGAGACTAATAAATTCTAGAAACATAAACAAATCTATAACATAACTATAAATATTTAAACAACAACATAAATTTGAACAAAACATTTGATTTATGTCAAAGAAACTTCTTTGTTACAACTAAGAGTATTATTTGAACAAGCAAGTTGAAGATTGCCTGAAGGAAGAAACAAAATAAAGAAAGACTAAAGAAGAGGATGCCTTCAAACTTGAGTTAAAATAAATGTTTTCTTTACAACAAAAGTAAAAGGGAACCCCATAAGAACGGGTTTCGTTGAAAACAATTGTTGGTATCCTAAGGAGCATGCTCTGAACATGACCTAAACAAAACATGTTTGAAGAGTTAGTAAAATATTTGTATTCTTGTATATACTAGAAAGACAAAAAAAAATGGGAGTTAATATAAATTATTTAGTCTATTTATTGATAGAATTCTTAATCAAATTAGTCATAGTGTTCTATTAATTAAGTTTTAACTAAACTAAAACATACACACACACACCAAAAAAAATGTGAAGTTACTTTAAATTATATGTATATAAACAAAATACTTAAAATAACAATAAAATACAAATAAAATAAATAAACAAAAGGAATCAAAGTGCATGGTTGTTTGGTCGTGGTCGTGGGCCATGGAAGCCATGGCCATGACCATGGCTACGTAGGTCACCACAGTCGCGAGCCATGGCATCCATGGTCATGCAGGCTACCAGGTCATAGGACATGTACCATGACAACCTTGGTGAAGTCCCAGGGCACGACCATGGCTACCATGCCACACAAATAGACAACCACATAATGAAAAAAATATTGAACCACTCATGCATAGGGGGAAGGGGAGGGGAGGAAGCCAAGAGCTCTCCCCTCCAAAAACAATAAAGGAAAAAATCATACAGAAAAAGAGAAATTTGTGTAGTATCACTAGGATCTTAGAAGGGGGGAGAGGTCAATCCCTAGGGTTGAGACAACCTCTAGATAAGTCAAATAAAAACACGAGAAAACAAAAATTATACCATACAAAACAAAACAAAATTATTTGAGCATGTGATCCACCCTTAGTCTGTCATTTCCCATTGCAACCTTGAAACAAAAGGGAAGTAAACTTAGTAGGATCATAATAGAGGAACTTAGAAGGAGTGGGAAAATTTGGGGTATAAAATGAGCTTCATGAGAAGGGAGGGAGGGTTTTGTACCTCATAACCCCCCACGCTTGACTTGTTTATTTGAGCTTATCCTTTGTGGGTTGAATGGGTGAGGACATGTCACCATCATGCAAGTCACTTGACCATACTATGGTCCATAAAGTCTTACAAATATGTATTAACATACAATGAACTTAATTTTGTATTTTTTTATATTTAATTTTTTTTTTGTACTGGGGGAATCGGTAAGTGGGCAGTTCTAGTACTCGCGTGACACAGGGTCCATTCCCGTCGGCTGCCACTATAACCCCAGGTGCGTCCACACAGCCTGCAAGCATGGGGCATGGATAAGTCTGGGTGAGATTTGAACTTGAGACCTCCTTTACAACATTCCTTCATTTACACGGCACTTTCCAGTCAGTCTACACCCATGCGGGCTTTTTTATATTTAATTTAATATTTATTTATCTGAAAATTTAATTTAAAAAAATAATATATAGTGCTATGTGAATATTATAATAAATTTTAAACTTAACTTTGTTTAATCCTAAAATTTAATTAAATTCAAATGAATATTTTATTTTATTATTTTGAATTAACAATAATTAAAATTAATTAATTATTTTAAAATTAATTAAGTAATGTGTGTGTGAGTGCGCATGCATCTATAAGGAATTGTGATATTTAATTTATTTGGGTAATTTATACAAAGTAGGCTTGCGTCGGTCTGATGCAACTTTGTGTACATAATTGATGAAATTTTTTATTAAAAGCAAATGACCTCATTAATTTAAAGTCATCTCAAGTCATATGTTCTCATGAAAAAAATTTGCACAACAAAAGAAACTATGCTTATGCATACTATGGTGTGTGCGTGCATTAAATTAGTTAGCCATGACTTGCATATTATTGATAACCCCTAGAGTTGATCTATAGGATCAATATGGTAAGGATGTGAGGAAAACAAGGATGGGGTTAGGAGACTCCGATGCCTGAGTTAACCATAACGACACCATTGACACCATCACTGGAGAGGTTTCTCATTTTGCACTCTCTAGAGGCAATACATGGGGCACTTATGGGGATTCTAGGGCTCAATGTTACATTGGAAGAAGAAGTGGATCCCCTACCATTAGGGGAGGGTAATCCCAAAGGATCATTGAACTTAGAGAAAGGACCCTCTCCCTAGGATATCACTAAGGAGGTTCATAAAATTAGACTTTCAGGGTTTTATGGGGAAAATATGTTGGACAATGTGTTGAGGCATGGTTAAAGGTAATGAAGAAGTTCTTCACATTGAGAGAATATTCCTCAACCTCAAAATTCAACATACCCAACTTCCAACTTCCAACTTCGAGACAGTTCCATGAAATATTGGGAAAACCTTGAAAGGAATTTATATCTCACACCAAACACCATCCCATGGTAATTTTTTGAATATAGGTTTCAAAGAAAGTACCCACCTACATTTTATGAGGAGGAGAAAGTAGGATCCTTTCACACCTTACTTCAGGAAAACCGATATGTGGAAGAATACGATATATTATTCATGGAGTTGGTAAATTATGTCATGTACATGGACATAGATCAATGTCAAGCATACCACTTTGTGTATGGTTTGAACCATAAGATTAGGGATCTTATATAGATATGGAAAACCTCCTTAGTTGTTGAAACAATTGAAAATGCCCATTATGAAGAAGATAATTTAAGTGGTAAATGGGATCAAAGAGGGAGTGTGAGATCAACCATTCCATTGCAGTTGGGTTTTATGGGGAAGGCCCCTCAATCCTTCTCCAAAAGAGGATACTCTAAATCGCATCCAAATGGAAAAATACCTACACCCAAATTTGTTGCATCAAATAGTTTAATGGTAGCAAGTGCAATATATTAGGCATCATTGGGGAGTCACCAGAGTCCAAGGAATTCAAGGGGATTTGTTGGTAGGAGAAAAGGATCCAAGGGAAGGAACCCATCTCATAGGTATAAGTTGGGTAGCATGCACACTTCATCCCACTTTTCTTGTTGGGGATGTGGGGGCCCTCATTACCATCGAGATTTCCCCTAGTTTCATTTTGGTATTATGCATAGGGAAGGGAAGGTCCTACTGGGGAACTCGAGTAACAACCACCAAATATATGCAGCTGTCAATAACTACAAAATCGAGCATCGAACCAATAAATAATATCAATATTAAAATATTGTTTGATCCTGGAGAAATAGATAGTTTCATTTGTCCATATGCATTAGATAGGTGTGGGTTGGTACTTGTGAACATGATAGTTTCCAACCAGTTGAAATATATTCAGGGGTAAATAAAGCAATGGGACCTAGGGTTTAAAAATGTTATGTAGTCTTAGGGGTATGTACAACTTAGATCAAAGTGTACGTTACTACCCTAGGTACATATGACCTCGTATTTGGTATAGACTAGTTAGAGGATCATTGATATTTCTTATATTGTTTCAAAAAAAGAGTGTTTTGTTAGATGACGAGGGAAACATGACTCAAATACAGGATGTTAAAAGAAAATTTTCCCTATGTTTCATCTCAACAATGAATGTAAAATAATGTATAAGGCAT
Source organism: Pseudotsuga menziesii (assembly GCA_001517045.1). NCBI lineage: Eukaryota > Viridiplantae > Streptophyta > Pinopsida > Pinales > Pinaceae > Pseudotsuga > Pseudotsuga menziesii. The sequence goes on along the minus strand of LPNX010878428.1, from coordinate 224,840 downwards.
GGATGTCAGTTATACATAGGTGAGGTGGTAAGGGATGAAAATGGAGCCTCTTTGGATTAGTACCATGTTTTAGTTGAATTCGAAAGATGTCTTCCTAGAAAAGATTCATGGGTTACATCCAAAGAGAGAACTTGACTTCAATATCGAGATAAAACTTGATTAATAGCCCATCTCCAAGACACCTTACAGGAAGATGGATCAAGATATTTGTGAGTTGCAGATGCAGCTGAAGTAACTGTTAGACCTAGGGTTCATCAGATCAATTAATTCACCATGGGGTTCACCACTAATATTTGTCAAGAATAAGGATGGTTCCTCACACCTTTGCATTTATTATAGATATTTGAACAAATCCACAATGAAAAATAGGTACATGAGACCTCAATTTAATGACTTCTCTGATTAGATGAAAGGGGCATTAGTTTTCTTGAATATCGATATACAATCAGGTTACCACTAACTTACGATTAAGGAAGGCCATATACCCAATATTTCCTTCTAGACTCAGTTTGCGAACTATGAGTTTGTAGTGGTACCCTTTGGTTTGACCAATGCGCCAGTAGTGTTCATGAGTCTCATGGATGGAGTATTATGTAAGTACTTAGATCGCTTTGTGCAAGCCTTCTTAGAGGATATTCTCATCTATTCTATAAATGAGAATGATATTTCCACGCTTAAGAGAACACAAATTCTATGGTAAGTTGTCTAAGTGATATTTCTATCAAAAGGAGATTTGTTATCTAAGTCATATAATTTTAGGAGAAGGAATTTTGGTAGACCTAGAAAAGGTGAAGGTCATAATGGATAGGTTAGTGCTGGGGAATGCTCATGAGGTGAGAAGCTTCATGGGATTAGCAGGGTACAGGTTTGTGGAAGGTTTCTCAAATATTGTGAAACCCATAACTACCTTACAGTGTAATGTAATCAAATATGAATGGACTAATGAATGTGTTGTCACATTCATAGAGATTAAAAGATTAGTAACCAATGCACCAATCCTATGAGTTCACGATATGGATAAGGACTTTACAATTTGCACAAATCCCTTAAGGCATGGTTTGGGAACTATGTTAATGTGAGAAGGTGAAGTAATAACTTGGTCTTTGTTGATGAACAATGGATATGAACCTCTATCGATAGAGAAGTAAGCCAACAAATGGTTACGTTGTTGGTATTGTGAATCATTGTGACGGGGAAATGTTTTTCCACCAAACGAAAAACGAAATTCAATATTGGTTTGATTGCAATGCACAAGAGTTTGCACAAGAATAAAGTAAAGGATCACAACTGATCCAGATAGAATGGTTGGAATGATACCTTTACACAATCATTCATGAGATTTTATTTAGTGGATTTCCCATTGTATTGGATGAGTGGTTGTCAAATCTAGCAACTCTGAAGAAAAATTTTCAGGGTAGAGAACCTACAAAGTGGAGTCCTCAATTGAGCCAGTGGTTGAAAAGAGTTAATAATCATATATCTAGGGCTGTCGAATTATGGGTGAATAGTATTATGGAGGGATATATCAAGAATATTGTAGTCGACACAATAAATTCATACAATGAAATGAAAAGAGAATTCTTTCAAGAACCTAGAGGTCATTATATGAATCTTTTAAGTTGTGGATAAATATGTTGGTATGCGAAAAAGGGATCTTGAGAATGGATTTTGATGGATAAATATTTGTGCGTGGGGAACTAGGGTAATGTCACAAGAAATATTGTATGCAGAATGGACGAGAATAAGCTTATATGTTTCCTATTGACAGCGAGACTAAGCAAGAAAGTGGTCACATGAGAAGTGGAAGAATATTTCGGTTAGGAAAGAGAAGAAGGACTGTGACCAAGAGAGTAAGTTGCAGAGTGACCGAAAGAAGGGACTACAAATTGGCACCACATATCGACATAGAATCTTGCGACAAAGAAGAGGAATATAGACTTATATATGAGGAAGAAGAATAAGAGGAGGTACTAGATCCAGATCAAGATTATGACATACCCGTGACCCTGTGTACATCCCCAGGACCTGATGTAATATCTAGAAACACATCCCCCGGTGGTGTTGTCGATCATAATAATAGTAATAGTGGGAATGGAATTCAATGAAGTCACACTAGTATAACCTTTAATTCAACAATACCAAGAGTAAATAGAATGGCTGGAAATTATATAAAGTTACCAATATTTAATGGGAATGGGATAGAGGACCCTGAGCAACATTGGTTCCTATGCGAATTTGTATGGACAGTGCGACAAGTCCAAGATGAGGCTATAAACAAATCCCATATGATCACAACGCTTAGAGGTCGTGCGCTTGACTGGTATATGAAATTATCTGTGGTTCTAGCAAGGACTCCCCATAAATCATTAGATCAAAACCGAGTGGCACTGATATATGAATTTAAGAAGCCTAAATCAAAGTCGCAATGCATTACAGAGTTAAAAGAGATCAAGAAGTTACCGATTGATTCTATTTAGGACTTCGACTAAAGATTTAAAAATATGATGTCTAAAGTGAGTTTTCAGATGTCAGATGTCCAACATAAAGAAAGGTTTATTGTGGTGATGCTACCACATATCCATGTTCCTTTGATGCAATAGAGTATTGTATCACAGAGCAAGGCTCTTGATATTTCTATGAAGTTGGAGGCTTCATCAGTTAGAGAAACTGGTGCGAGAATGATGCACATACAATCGCAACTTTCCAACCTCACATTGCAACTACAGGATATAAAGAAAGGAAAAGAATCACTGGAGGAACTATGGTGTACATGATGAAGAACAGAGGGCCATCATAAAGATTCATGTCTGGAATTCATGAACTATATTGCATCAGGTGCACCAAATCCAATAAATACACTAGGGATTCCCTAGTGTAGAATTTGCTAGACTAGAGGACATCAGTTGGGAGAATGCTTATATTTACAGAAAATAATAAGTGCACCAGCCATCCTATGCTATAAATTTTGTCAATCAATGGGACATGATGAGAAATATTGTAGGGCATATCAGTTGCTGCAGGAGAAGACATTTGACACATACCTGATGAAAAATGATGAACATATGGCTCAAGAACAATACCCGCAGGAACAATACCTGCAGGAATAATACCCTTAACCTAGGGGGGTAGAATTTTTAGAGGTTGAGGATGAGAAAGAGGATTTGGTCGCATAAGAGGCCAAGTAATTTGTTATAATTGTGGTCCTCTTAGACATTATGCCAGAGATTGCACTAATCCCACATTGAAATGTTTGTATTGCAAAACATTAGATCATATTGTTGAAGCATGTCCACAATTGATTGCTAAGTGGTAGGATAGAAACATGGGAAACCGAACCCACCTTAGAATGCTAATCCAAACATACAGAATATTTTTGTTGAACCGAGGGAGCCTAATATTACTGTCGTGACAAGAGGAGGTGATGCGACTAGAGGAGATCAAGAAGCACCATTCATACAACCAAGAGTGCGACCAACACAATAAAATAAAGTGGCATTTTATGTCTAGGAAGAAAAGGAATTATTCTTGGACACTCGACATGAGTTCGTCGACATAAATCAAGCATCGAATTTTGTGATTGTATCGAATGAAGGATCGATATTGGAAATTCCTCAAAGGTTTGAATGGTTATTTCAAAAGAAACTGACGGAAAAGGTTAGCAAGTTGAAATAACTCCTTAAAAGTTGTTTAGCATTAATAGAATATAAATATGCTATAGCAAAACTACCAACTTTAATTGAAGAACCTTACTTAGATGTGTGACCAAAAACAAAAATTAACCACATTGGGAAAGATTGAAAATTGGTCATGAACTAAGGATGAATGCCTAGATAGGTGATTATGACATGGATTATATTATTCTGGATTTAGGTTCATATGTTAATGTTCTTACCAGAAAAACATGGGAATTATAGGAAAGCCGAGACTAGTATGGTCTCTTGTTCAACTAACATTATCCAATCTGTCGAAGGTTTTACCTATTGGTATATTGACATAGGTTTTTATCGAGATACAAGGACTTCAGACTTATGCATAATTTGAGGTGATAGATATTTTCGATGATACAAATCCATATCTTGCACTTATGGTGATCGACTGGTCCATTGACAATAAAACTATTATTGATTTCAAGAAGAGTATATTAATGTTTGAGGATGTTGAGCTAAGGGTGGTCACACCAATTAATCCTCTGGAAGTCCAGAGGTACATCGAACAAGTAAATAATGAAGGACAAGATGGATATCTAGACCATATCTACAATATTACTTCTACGATGGATGATTATGTGAATCCAACGGCTGATGGAAGACTTAGTTGGCGAAGCTTTAGTTCTTGCTCATCAGATTTAGGAGAAGCTTTGGAAAACTAGTAGAATCGACTACATGAAGTATCTATGTGGAAATGTGCAAGAATTACAAAGCCTTTGCGACAGGTAGGTAATGAGGTATGTGATATACCTACCTATGAGGGTTTACCTAACCTGGAATATTTTCTTATAGAGTTTGTTGGAGCAGGATCCCGCAGCTACAGAAGAAGCTGCTAATTTTGGCGAAAAGAGAGAAGTTTTGGCGGAAAAAGGACAGGGCAGAGCTACGACAGCGTAGCACGTTTCCAGCTGGAAAGCAGAGCCGGAAACCATGACTTTTGGGATAGAAAAGTCAAGAAGGCAACGGTACCTGAGCGGCCGAGAGAAGAAAGCTCAACCACTGCATTGAAGGCAGCGGCGGAAGACAGGAGGGCTCAGCGACCCTCATAAAGAAGAAGGAGAAACGAGGCTCAAGCATTGAAGGCAAAGGACAGAAAGAGAAGCGGTGCATAGTACCCATGGTCAGTACCGGGAAGCATGGAAGACTGCAAAGAGCTGCAGTGTGACGGGAAGCGGCTACCTCAAGGACAGAGAGGACCGACTGTCACTATTTAGGGTATGGGTTTACTGTTGGGACAGGCCCACAGTGTTGTAATGGCACGACCTTCGGGCTGCCTATAAAAGATTGCATTTTTGTATTGTAAAGGGTTAGCTAAATCAGTCAGTTAGATAGATGGTCAGTTGATAGTTTTGTAGATTCAGGAATCAGCCAGACAGACTGTGTTGTAACGATCCAGACACCTAGTTGTCTGTGAGTCATTTGAGTCTGTATGTAACCATTCATAGAGAGAACAGAGAGGGAAGGATATATTGAAAGAAAGGCAACATAGAGATAGACCAGAGGTCCAGAAGAGACCTCGCGCTGCATATGTAGTGCAACAAACTGTGCTAACTTCCCTCAAGATATATATTAGAAGCACAGTTTGGTGGACGTAGCTCCCATCCCGGGGGTGAACCACATTAAATCTGCGCGTTATGTGTTGTATGAATGTGATTGTATTTGCTTATGGTTACTGGTTATTATGCATGTAATGTTAGTTGCAGTAGGTGAATGTATGTGATGATCAGCTCATGATAATACAGGAAGATAAAGATAAGTTGAAGCATTTTAGTAGGCTATTTAAAGACTCCTTTACGTCTGTTTCTAACGACTAGTTACTCACAATATACTTCTGAGAAGTAGAGTTCCGCACATCGGCACAGTCAACGTTAAGAGCGCAAAGTCGTAGTGGCAAGATATCGCAGAGGGACGGTATCGCATTGGCAGAGGAGCTGCGGTGCACGATACTGCGAGCTGAGGGCTTAGCGTTGGGAAGAGGATGGGTGTTTCGCGGTGCGCAGAGATGCGGTAAGGTTGGGAATATTGTGAGTAAGTGGAAGTTGTGCGACACGAGAGGAAGTTGTGCGACTCGAGCGGGGTTAAGCATCGCACGGGTAAGAAGTCCCGTGAGCGGAAGGGAACGTGCGATGCACGAAGCTAGTTGATCTAGTGGCGCGCAGGAGTAAGAAAGAAGAAGTAGGATGCGCAGAACCTGGTCCAAGACACTTGAGTCTTGGCCAACCCATGAGATTCACTTCGGGTGAGACTTCAGATCGCTTCGCGGTCTGTCGCCGAAAGGGCCAGTGAGTTTTGGGTGTTGTTGATTAATGATAGTAAACCCGGGTCTACCCATGCAATCAACAAATGGTTCCGTTGCCGGTTTAAACGACTGGGAGTCAATGTTCTGTTGGCATCCTACAAGAGAACAGTTTCACCCGTGGCTGGATTCAGACTTAAGGGAGTTCGCCAAGCAAGAGAATAGGAGTCTGAGACTAAGCACAGAGGCCTGGCTAGAGAAGCATATCGCTTCAGACATACACGCTATATTTTTTGTAACCTATGGAAACGAGCTCTTTGATTGGCTATCCAAGCTGACAGATAGTAACGCATTCAAGAAGAAAAGAAACATCGTCTGGACACCGGAGCTGATTCAGACCGTGCAGAACCTTGACAATCCGATTACAAGAGCAGTGGACTTCTGGCTTACTAGTGTGCTAGAAGGCTACGTTACAGAGTTTGCAGTTGACCAGAGAAAGAGCTTCAGCGCAGCTGAACGATACTTCTTCAAATGATATCGCGGTAAGTACCTAAGATCTCTAAATTTGTCCCTTAAGATGCTGCTATATGAAAAAGGAACAATGGATCTAGTCTCAGATGAATAAGTAAAGCTAGTAATGTCACAAGAGTTTGAAAGTGATTTTGATGACATTGGACGAACACGGAGTGGAAAGAAGTATAAAGTAGCATTTAGTTCTCCTATATTTGAAGATAGTTCAAATAGTATTATACAGAAGAGCCCTAGCACCACCGAAGAACCAGAGGGGGGTATCCCTTACTACCCCTATACTCCACAGAAGCAGACAGGGACTTAGAATAATCCCGTAGGTACTCCATCTAGTAGTTCACAATCAACACCTACACCACTGAGTGGTAGTACTCCAGTCAGTCAAAACCCACCACAGAGAAATAGAATGGGAGACGACATGAAGCTACCTATCTTTAAAGGTACAGGAGCAGAAGATCCGGAACAACATTGGTTCCTATGCGAAGCTATGTGGACCATTAAAGCAATCAATGATGATAACCTTAAACTTGTACAGTTGGTTACCACACTCAGAGACAGAGCCTTGACATGGTACATAAAGTATACTACATTACCCAAGACGCTCGCCCAGGTCAAGAACGCCATGATTAAAGAGTTCAAGAAACCTAAATCTGAGTCTCAGTGCATTACAGAGCTTAAGGATATTAAACAGCTACCTTCAGAGTCAGTATGGGACTTTGACCAAAAATTCAAAGCTCTTATCGACCAAGTAAGTTTTGACTTTGCGCCAGAGCAGCATAAAGAATGGTTTATTGCAGCGCTGCTCCCTCATATCAGAATGCCACTAATGCAACAGAAACTCACTACTCAAGATGAAGCGCTGGAGATGGCAATGAAACTAGAGGCTTCACCTTTAGCAGAAACCAGTACAGGGATGACAACTCTACAGACCCAGTTGGCCAACCTCACATTACAGATACATGAACTTAAAAAAGGGAAAGAGGCTATGCAAGACATATGGTGCATAAAGTGCAAAGAACAGGGCCACAGTAAAGACAACTGTCCAGTCTTTGCAGAATACTTAGCGTCAGGGGCTCCTAACCCTTTACCACGAACACGAGGGCCATGGTGTGAAATATGTAGAACTCAAGGACATCCACCTCAGCAATGTCCTTTGCTTCAAAAGTATGTACAGACACCTAAAAATCTCTATTGTATCTTCTGTAAATCCATCGGGAAAGATCCACAAGATTGCCGAGCTTATGATCTCCTGTCAGAAAGAACACAGGATGTGTACAGAGTCCAAGCAGACACACAGGGTCCAGCAATAGGAACACAGCCAGCTCAGCCGTATGGGGGCCGAGGAGGAGGATTCAGAGGACGAGGCCGTGGAGGAGGATTCGCAAGAGAAGGAGGTTTTGGTCAAGGTCGTGGACTAGTCACTTGTTATAATTGTGGAATTGTCGGACACTATGCTAGGGACTGCCAGAACGCCACCACTACTTGTAATTACTGCAAATCTTACGATCATACCATAGAAGAGTGTCCCATCTTGATAGCTAAGATCAGAGATCCTAAACCAGTTTCACATCAGAACATCCAGCTTATCGCTGCTGAACCTAAGGAACCAGAACCAGCAGTTAACATTGTGACTCGGAGCGGTGCTTCTACCAGTGGCACATCGCAGGAGACCGGACAAAACACAGGCAAGGGGTGGGTGCGCAGAGCTCCTACTAAAGCAACTGCACTCAACCTACAGAAGAATAAGGAGACCTTTCACGAAGCTAAGGCTTCCTTTGATGAACCTACACTAACAGGACCGCAGGTACCGCCGTCTAGGGGCGTACCGCAGCAAGTACCTTGTAGCGATAACCCCGAGCAGGAACAGCAGGCCACCACATCCGGAAGATGTGATGAAGATGAATCGACAGGAAGTATACAAGACTTCCTGCACAGCTGCTTGAAACTCCTGAGAAATGATAAAGCTGTTGGTGAGCTACAGCGTATGATAGATCAGTGTCAGCAACCCTCTCTCTCGGACAGTGCCCACCGCGCTGTCCATAATATTACAAGACATGCAAGGACAGGAAGAGAGATGAAATTTACAGCCCAGATCGGTGAGTTCGAAATGGATGAGGTTGTCCTAGACCTAGGATCAGAGGTGAACGTTATAACCAAGCAGACATGGGAACAGATGGGTAGTCCTCAGTTAGCCCTATCACCTATCCACCTGAGATTAGCTAATCAGCAGCGAGTATCGCCAGTTGATATTGACGGAGTTTGTACTTTTGTGGACTTTGAGTTTATAGAAATCATTGGTGACAGTCGACCATACCTAGCACTACTGAGTATTGATTGGGAAATTGGCAGCAAAGCTGTCATTGACCTAAAGAAAAGACAAATGACCTTTGAGGATGCGCAGATCCGGGTCATCGCACCGCTGGACCCTTACCAAGGACCTAGATATATTGAACCTATCCGAGCAGAAGAAGAGGCACGTAATATGGAGAGTCTCTACCAGATGACAGCAAACCAGGATGACTATATCAATCCCACAGCAGAAGGGCATATTAGTTGGCAATGCGACAGCTCATGCGCATCGGATTCGGATGCTGGTCTAGAAAACTGGCAGAACAGACTGTACGAAGTATCATCGCGCAGATGTGCGATTATAAGTAAGTCACTGCGATGGATTGGTGCCGAGATCGCTGAGACTCCGTCATATCATGGTCTGACCGACATCCAAGATTTCCTCGAACAATTTGAGCAACAAACTCCCCCTGAGCAGAGGATCGCAGCTATGGACCTCGCAGTTAGAGCCACACCTGCGAGATGGTGGTATGCGCATAAAGAAAATATCGCATCATGCGACAACATCAAAAGACTGATGGCGATCAGATTTTCTGACGACAGAAGGTATGCTCAGCACAAGTATACAGGAGAAACTGACCCTAGGGTACACATTCAGATATGTGAACAGAACTGGTCGGACATTCCAGAGGACGAATGGGTTCACAGATTCATTCACACATTGGACACAATTCCCATGAATTGGTATTCAGAGACCGAGCTGCACAAGGGAAAAACCACATGGCCGCTTATGACAGACAGCTTCCTACTCACCTTTGCATTTGAATCAGAACATCCAAGTGTTGCCCAGGCCCTAGACATCATCAAGACTAAGATTTTTGAGGATCACACTATCTCAGTACCAGTCCAACCTGAGTGGACTATCCAGCTAGAAGAGGCGTTGGAATGCTATAATTTCACATCAGAATCAGAAGAGGCGGATGAGGATCCTCGCAATACCAACATCCCAAAATCAGAAGGCACTCGCGAAGTGGAGGGACCACAGCTAGAGATTCCAGCGATCACTGAGCCCATTAAGATTAAAAAGATCAATATTGGCACAAACGAAGAAGCTAAGTTTGCCTCTATTGGAGACTACTGGAATGATGAAACAGTTGGACAGATTGCAGATCTGCTACATGATTATCAAGACCTATTTCCCACCAAGTTCACAGAGATGAAGGGAATAGTTGGAGACTTGGGAGTCATGAGGATACCATTAAAGGAGGATGCTAGACCAGTTAAACAACGTCCATACAGATTGAACCCGCGATACAAAGAAAAGGTAAAGGACGAAATTGATAAAATGCTAACAGCAGGCATCATTGAACCAGTAGAGGAAAGCGAATGGGTTATCCCTATGGTAGAGCAAGAGAAGAAAACAAAAGGGGACATAAGGATCTGTGTTGATTTGCGAAAACTCAACGATGCATCACTTCATGATCCATTTCCAACACCGTTCACTGATGAAGTATTAGACAACGTGGGAGGACAAGAGGTCTACTCCTTCACTGACGGGTTTTCAGGCTACCACCAGATCAGAATACACTCTGAAGATCGATCCAAGACCACCTTTGCAACAGAATGGGGCTCGTTCCAGTATACGGTAATGCCCTTTGGTCTTAAGAATGCACCAGCTATATTTTCTAGAGTAGTAGTTGCTGTATTTAAAGAATACATTCATAAATTCTTGGAAGTATATTTTGATGATTGGACTGTATTTGGGTTAATCAATAAGCACATAAGCAATCTAAGACTGATGTTAGAAAAATGTAGGCAGTACCAGATCTCCCTAAACTTGAAGAAATGTATATTTTGTGCACCATTTGGTATTTTGTTGGGCCACATTGTGTGTAGACAGGGCTTAATGGTAGATCCCGCGAAGATTGCCATCATTGTGAACCTCCCAGCCCCAAGCTTCGTCAAGCAACTGAGGACAGTACTTGGTCATACCGGGTACTACAGAAAGTTCATCAAGGGCTACGCAAAGATTACAGCGCCGATGGAGAAATTGCTAAAAAAAGATGTAAAATTCCTATGGAACGAGGAATGCCAGCAGAGCCTAGATATACTTAAGGAGAAGATGGTAACCGCACCTATCCTAGTATTTCCGAATTGGACTAAGCCTTTCCATGTACATGTGGATGCATCCGGCATCGCATTAGGAGTCGTCTTAACCCAGCCAGGAGAAGGGGATCTTGACCATCCCATCGCATATTCTAGCAGAAAGTTATCAACAGCAGAAAAAAACTACACCACAACAGAAAGGGAGGGTTTAGCTATGGTATATGCACTGCAGAAGTTCAGGCACTATCTATTGGGCGCCTCGTTTAAAATGATCATTCTGCATTGAAGTACCTAGTCAATAAACCAGTGTTAGGGGGAAGAATCTGCAGATGGTTACTCCTCTTCCAGGAGTACGATTTTGAAATCATTATGAAACCAGGCAGACTGAATGCAGGACCAGATCATCTGTCGCGGCTAGACTCAGGAGAAGAGCCCAGTAACCTAGAAGACAATCTGCCAGATGCACCATTGTTTTCCATACAGATTGCAGATGAATACTATGCCGACATTATTCAATTCCTCACCACAGGAGTAGCACCTGATGACTTTACTAAACAACAAAAGAAGCAGTTGGTTGTTAAGGCAACAGACTTCACCCTCATTGCAGGATGTCTATACAAGTTAGGTCCAGATGAAGTTTTGCGCAGATGCGTGATGCCGCACAAGAAAGACACTATTATCAAAGAGGCTCATTCAAGAACCGCAGGAGGACATTTTGCAGGAAAACCAACTGTGCAGAAAATTCTAGACGCAGGCTTGTGGTGGCCTACACTGCATAAAGACACAAAGGACTTCTGCAGATGCTACGATATCTGCCAAAGGGTCGGAAAACCCTCGCGCCGCGATGAAATGCCGCTGCGACCGCAGGTCACGCTGCGCGCATTCGACAAATGGGCTATCGATTTTGTGGGTCCAATCAACCCACCCGGGAAGCGCACTGGTGCGAGATACATCATCACTGGAACCGAGTACCTCACCAGATGGGCGGAGGCCAAGGCAGTAAGAAATTGTGATGCTGCTACAGCTGCACAGTTCCTTTTTGAAAACATCATCAGCAGGTTTGGATGCCCAGTAATTTTGAGGAGTGATCAAGGTACACACTTCCTGAATAGCACTATTGAGGCATTGACAGAAGAATTCCAGATTCAACACTATAAGAGCACTCCCTACCACCCACAAGCTAATGGTACGGTCGAGGCCTTCAATAAGATTTTAGAAAATGCTCTCACCAAGATCTGTAATAGCCAGAGGAACGACTGGGATCTCAGAGTTAATGCTGTGCTGTGGGCATACAGAACCACATGCAAGAAACTTACAGGACACACACCCTTCAGCTTGGTATATGGACAGGAGGCTGTTATGCCTATGGAGTATATTCTTCCTAGCTTAAGATTCGCTCAGATTACTGGGATGACTGATATAGCCACGGTAGAGGAACGGTTAACACAGCTGCTTACCTTGGAAGAAGACAGATTCATTGCTGGATTCCATCAGACAGTGCAGAAAGCACGAGAAAAAGCCTGGCATGATAGACACATTAAGAATAAGACTTTCCAGATCGGAGACCTAGTGCTCCTGTATGACAGCAAATTCCTGAAGTTTCCAGGGAAGTTCAAAACACATTGGTTGGGGCCATATCAGATACAGCAAGTCACAGAAGGAGGTGCTGTTCAACTCAGTCAGTTGAACGGGGAGCTTCTTCCCACATGGATTAATGGCAGTAGGCTTAAGCTCTACAGTGACACCCTCCCCACCTCTCCGCCCTAGCAGGAACAGTTTATAGAGATGCAGATGCCCAATGTAGTTGAAAGGAGGCATCGCACCAGGAACTAGTCTACACCGGCAGACAGCCTAGTCAGGAGGAATCGCACCAGCGCGATTCAAAAAAAAATAAAAAAAATTGATTGACATCGTTTGGTTGCGCAGGAGACAACGAGGCTACATCGCAGCAATGCCACGTGTCACCGTGCCACGTGTCCAGTTTGGCAACTAACAGTGGACCGTCAAGTCACGGTCTGACAGGCAGTTAATGAGGAAATGACCGGTATTCCTTACCGTAGATTTGGCTGCAGGCCTCATTAAGTTTCTAGATTTGGCAACATCTTTGACAAGACCGGCACCTGAGCACGCACAATTCGAGTAGCACGTGAGCAGATTTCTGCATTAATTGAGGATCAGAATGGCGGGCATGGCATCATCCAGGCAATAATTACGTCCGACGGGTTTTACCGGGGTAACCGCTCCATCCGGGAGCGTTGACTCGTCATAAATATAGGAACCACCCAGGTACGAGAGTCCCATTTGCAAACATTCGAGAGCCATATAGAGCAGTCTTGAGTATCCCCTGTGCAGTCTTAGCCAATCCAGTTACAGAGTACAGTGACTTCCAGAGTTCGAAGCCACTGCACGCCCAGAAGTATAGAGCCAAGAAGATTCTGACTAAAAGCTAACCTCTAGAAGGCATGTTGAGACGTTTTGACCCTGGTCCTGGTGACCGTAGATCCGCCATGACGACGTCGCCCAGGGTTGTGAAACTAAGTACAGCACAAGTTAGACAGTCGCTAGGGATGAAGAGTCAAGTGTCAGAAGCAGAAGTTGTCACTAAAGGCTCCGCTAAGGAGAAGAAGAACGCCGAGCCGACCGCTGAAGATAAGAAAGCAGAGCAGAAGACTGATGAGAAGAAATCTCCCGCTACAAGGAAGGTAAAAATCAGAAAAAGAAAGCAACGGGAGAAGGTCGCCGACCCATCTGATCAGCTAACCGAAGAACAAAAGATTCCTAAGGTAAAGAAACAACATATGGTTGTCATAGATCAGAGGCAGCGTGCATGCTTGGAGAAGGTTGCTGAGCAAGAAAAGGAAAAACAACACCCTGAGGATCCAAGGCAGCCTATGGACCTAGACCACTTCGAAGAGAAGAGAAGTGGAAGAAGACTGCAAACCCAGTGGAGGGGAGACTTCCACAACGAGGACAAAGGCTTGTCCTTGGAGCGAAGTTCATGGGTTGCTTCGTCTCCCTCTACGAGGCTCTAGATGGAAGGAAAGGTTTGAGGAGGCTGGAAGATACAGATTTTCCTTGTGATAAAAGTTCTAACCCAGATAAAGAGGAAAGGATATCTGTGGAACACTTCTCAAACACTAGAGCGCTCATAAAGAAGAAAGAGCGAAGGAAGCGACACCGTGACTATGGGCAGAAAGCATAAGCAAGCCCACCGAGCTAAGTTACCGAAACTCCAGAAAGAGCGTGTCGAGGTAATGAAGAATGAGGTTGCAGAACTTCGGGGTAAGTTACAGAAAACTTCGCAGGAGGCAAAGGAAAAGCTACAACAGGAGACACCTGCTGGTAGTGGCTCGGGGCGAGCCACAAGTAAGTGTTAGGGGACTGTTGGAGCAGGATCCCGCAGCTACAGAAGAAGCTGCTAATTTTGGCGGAAAGAGAGAAGTTTTGGCGGAAAAAGGACAGGGCAGAGCTACGACGGCGTAGCACGTTTCCAGCTGGAAAGCAGAGCCGGAAACCATGACTTTTGGGATAGAAAAGTCAAGAAGGAAACGGTACCTGAGCGGCCGAGAGAAGAAAGCTCAACCACTGCATTGAAGGCAGCGGTGGAAGACAGGAGGGCTCAGCAACCCTCATAAAGAAGAAGGAGCAACGAGGCTCAAGCATTGAAGGCGAAGGACAGAAAGAGAAGTGGTGCATAGTACCCATGGTCAGTACCGGGAAGCATGGAAGACTGCAGAGAGCTGCAGTGTGACGGGAAGCGACTACCTCAAGGACAGAGAGGACCGACTGTCACTATTTAGGGTATGGGTTTACTGTTGGGACAGGCCCACAGTGTTGTAATGGCACGACCTTCGGGCTGCCTATAAAAGATTGCATTTTTGTATTGTAAAGGGTTAGCTAAATCAGTCAGTTAGATAGATGGTCAGTTGATAGTTTTGTAGATTCAGGAATCAGTCAGACAAACTGTGTTGTAACGATCCAGACACCTAGTTGTCTGTGAGTCATTTGAGTCTGTATGTAACCATTCATAGAGAGAATAGAGAGGGAAGGATATATTGAAAGAAAGGCAACATAGAGATAGACCAGAGGTCCAGAAGAGACCTCGCGCTGCATATGTAGTGCAACAAACTGTGCTAACTTCCCTCAAGATATATATTAGAAGCACAGTTTGGTGGACGTAGCTCCCATCCCGGGGGTGAACCACGTTAAATCTGCGTGTTATGTGTTGTATGAATGTGATTGTATTTGCTTATGGTTACTGGTTATTATGCATGTAATGTTAGTTGCAGTAGGTGAATGTATGTGATGATCAGCTCATGATAATACAGGAAGATAAAGATAAGTTGAAGCATTTTAGTAGGCTGTTTAAAGACTCCTTTACGTCTGTTTCTAACGACTAGTTACTCACAATATACTTCTGAGAAGTAGAGTTCCGCACATCGGCACAGTAAACGTTAAGAGCGCAAAGTCGTAGTGGCAAGATATCGCAGAGGGACGGTATCGCATTGGCAAAGGAGCTGCGGTGCGCGATACTGTGAGCTGAGGGCTTAGCGTTGGGAAGAGGATGGGTGTTCCGCGGTGCGCAGAGATGCGGTAAGGTTGGGAATATTGTGAGTAAGTGGAAGTTGTGCGACACGAGAGGAAGTTGTGCGACTCGAGCGGGGTTAAGCATCGCACGGGTAAGAAGTCCCGTGAGTGGAAGGGAACATGCGATGCGCGAAGCTAGTTGATCTAGTGGCGCGCAGGAGTAAGAAAGAAGAAGTAGGATGCGCAGAACCTGGTCCAAGACACTTGAGTCTTGGCCAACCCATGAGATTCACTTCGGGTGAGACTTCAGATCGCTTCGTGGTCTGTCGCCGAAAGGGCCAGTGAGTTTTGGGTGTTGTTGATTAATGATAGTAAACCCGGGTCTGCCCATACAATCAACAGAGTTTGAAGAGAAAGTAACTGGAACTCAATGCTTGTTAGCCCTGAATTTTGCATTGAAGGCTACACCCGCAAGATGGTGGGTTATGCATAAGTAGACTATTTTAGAATGGACTCAATACCAAATATTGTTGGAAGTTAAATTTGGAGAAAATATGCTCTATACTGGTTTGAAATATATAGGACTAACTAATCCTATCGAGCATATTGAACATTGTCGCGCGACATGGTAGACATTGTCGTGACAAGAATGGGTCCACTATTTCATACACACTTTAGATATGATACTGAGAAACTAGTATATGTCGATTGAGTTATGAAGAGGAACAATTGAGTGGGAAGATCTAGATTCCAGTTTCACACATACGTTTGAATTTTTTGATGACAATCCATCTAATGATGTTGATATCCAAGTAATCAGAGCTAAGATATTTGAAGATATTCATATATAGGCGACAAGTTTCCATTAGAGCAACATGATAGTCCAACATTGGCGTGCTGCAATATAACAGGTGAACCCAATGATGAAGATCCATGCAACATAAATATACCTGAGTCTGAAGGTACTCGCGCAATGGAAGGGTCAGGTATATCAAGTGACAAGTTTCTGAATCCTTTGAAAATAAAGAAAGTAAATATTGGCTCTCTAGAGAATCTGAAATTTGCCAATATCATAGACTACTGGGATAATGAAACTGAAGGAAAAATTTCAGACCTATTACATGAGTGCTAGGATCTGTTCCCCACTAAATTTTCAAAAATGAAGGGAATTGTTGGAGATATGGGAGAAATGAAAATTCCTTTGAAGCTCGATGCAAAACCTATCAAGCAACGACCATACAAACTCAATCCAAGGTACAAGGAAAAATTCAAGACAATGTTAAATATAATGTTAGATGTGGGAATTATAGAACTTGTTGAAGAATATGAATGGATTAGTCCTATGGTAGTGCAAGACAAGAAAACTGGTGAAATCTGTATCTACGTCAACTTGTGAAAGCTGAATGATTCCTACTTACATTATCCATTTTCAACCTCATTTTCAGATGAAGTATTGGAGAGTGTTGGAGGGAAAGATATATATTCCTTTACTGATGGATTCTCTAGTTACCATCAAATCAGGATTACAAAGGAATATCGACACAACACAATCTTTGTGATGGAATGGGGATGTTTCCAGTATAGGGTAATGCCTTTTGGACTCAAGAATGCTCCTATTATTTTTTCTAGAATAATTGTAGATGCTTTTAAAGACTTCATCCATAAATTTATCAAGGTACACTTTGATGATTGGACGATATTAAGGCTAGTAAAATATCAAATTGAGAGTCTCCAAATGATGCTCGAACGGTGTTGGTAGTTCCATATTTCCCTGAATTTGAAGAAGTGCATTTTTTGTGCCCATTTTGGAATATTGTTTGGTCATGTGGTTTTTCAAGATGGAATATTGATGGATCCCACAAATATCATGATTATTGTCGACCTACCACCACCATCGGCAGTGAAACAATTTGAGAACTACATTAGGACATATGGGGTATTACAGAAAATTCATCAGAGGATATGCAGAGGTTACAACCCCTATGGAGAAATTGTTGAGGAAAGATATGAAGTTTCAATGGAATGAGAAATGCCAAGAAAGTCTGGATGTTCTTAAGAATAATATGGTTACAACACCTATATTGGTCTTTCCAGACTGGAAAAAATAATTTCACGTACATGTTGATGTGTCGTCTGTCACATTGGGAAAAGTACTTGCGCAGCTAGGTGAAGGTTCTATTGATCATCCCATCACATTTACTAGTATAAAATAACTATACCACGGCAGAAAGACAAGGACTCATTATGTTATACGCTATTCAAAATTTTTGACAATATTTGCTGGGAGGACACTTCAAGATGTATACAAATCTTTTTGCATTGAAATCTTTGGTCAATAAGCCAATTTTTTTTTTTGGGGGGGGGATTGGTCGATGTCTTATCCTCTTCCAAGCATTTGAATTTGAGATTATTGTCAAACCAGGTCACTTAAATTCAGGACTGAACTATCTATTGAGGGTATAAAGTGGAGAAGATCCTAGTAATATCGATGATAGTCTTCCTGACACACGACTATTTGTAGGTCAAGATGTTTGATGATCACTATAGAGATATTATAGATCTCTTAACTACATGATATGCACCAGAAGGATTCCATATAACTCAGAAGAAACAATTAGTTGTAAAAGTTGTAGATTTCTAGTTGATCGTTGGATAATTATACAAGATGGGACTAGATGAAATCTTTCATCGTTGTGTCTTGGAACATGAGTGACAAATGGTATTTAATGAAGCACATCCTGGTGTTGTAGGAGGCCATTTGCAGGAAAAGAAACAATGCACAAGATACTACAAGCAGGATTGTGGTGGCCTATTTTGTATGCAGATGCTAGAGATTATTGTTGTAGTTGTGATATCTTCCAAAGAACTAAAAAACCGTCACGACAAGATGAGATGCTGCTAGTACCATAGGTGAATTTACAAGAATTTAACAAATGGGTTGTTGATTTTTTCAGTCCTATTAATCCACTAGGAAAAAGAATGGGTGCACGTTATATAATCATTTGTACAAACTAATTGACTAGATGGGATGAAGCATCCTAATAAAGGATTGTGCTATTGCGACTGCTGCAATATTTTTGTTAGACCATGTAGTAACCTGATTAGGATGTTTGAATATTTTGATAAGTTATTAAGTAACACATTTTGTGAACTGGTTGATTGACAAATTAAATGAGGAATTCCATATTCAACACCGGAAGATGACACTGTATCACCCACATGCGAATGGTGTTGTTGAATCATTCAATAAGATCTTGTAAAATGCATTGAAAAAAACATGTAACGTTCAAAGATATGTTTGGGATCAAAATATACATGTGGTTCTATGGGATTATCACACAACTTGCAAAAAGATGACATGCTAAACTCCATGTAAACTGGTTTATGGATGGGAAGTTGTGGTACCTATAGAATATAGTGTAACCAGTCTTAGGATAGTCGTGATTACTAAAATGATTGATGTTGGTGCTGTCGAAGAAATATTGTTGCAGCTAGTATAATTATAAGAAGATTGATTTGTTGCAGGCTATCATCCAGTTGTCGAGAAGAAGAGACAAAAAGCTTGACAAGACCGCCATATTAAATATAAGTATATTCAGGTTGGAGGTCTTGTTCTCCTATATGAGAGTAAGTTTTTTAAGCATCCTAGAAAGCTTCAAACACATAGGATGGGACCATATGTTGTCATTCATATCACCTAAGGAGGTGCAATTCAGTTACAAAATTTAGATGGTACACCCTTCAAGGGGTTAGTGAATGGAATTCAGCTAAATCCTTATCAAGATAGTCGCACTTTTCTCGACTGATAATTCAACAAGTAAAAAAAAAGAGAGTTTATGAGTGTTTTTGTCGCAAGATTATGAATGTTGAAAAAAGAAAAGTTGTGGTCCCAAACTATATGTCTATCGCAAGAGAATAATTATTGTTGCATGATGGATTTGGTCACAATTGATAGTTGGATGACATTTATTGTAAGGTAACAGTATATTTCAGCGGCATGCTCTTTGGTCACATCTTCCATTAATGCACAATAACTACTGTTGAATTGACATGGGAAGTAACAGTTTGGTCGGAGGTTTCCTTGACATGATTAGAAATATTTCTCCATGTGACAGAATTTGTCGACACCATTTTCCATTTCTTGTAGGATCATGCAGGAAAAAAAATTCTTGCATGCATCAAACTACTTCATCTTCACGTCAAATCTTGGTCATTTCATTGCATGCGAGTAATTGAAATTTTGTGTTGAATCGTCTATCTGTAACCATTCAAGATTAAGTTGTTTTATCAGAGAATGGTCATTTCTATCTCCAGCACAATCACTATCCAAGAATTAGGCGTCAAGATCCAATCACCTACACCCATTATGGAAGAAAATAAAAAATTTGTTTCAGAGTCACCGCTGTTTGTATAAGTTGTTTTACAGTCGGACCTGCCCGACCCATCAAAAAGGAAACATTATGGTCATGGAAGTGGTCACAAACCAAGCACGACATCTCCACCTGACGCTGAAGTAACATGATTAGGGTCAGCCAGCTTGTTGGCTGATCACGTTCCATCAAGGCCACATGATGCATATAAGGTTACTATTGGTAAAAATTCCAAATATCGGTTAGTAACATCAGCCATACCAAAAGGAGTTCATGTCACAATGAATACTATCCCAAATTTGAAGAAGATGGGGTTTATCGACCATGACCTACGTAAGTTTTCTAAACTTGACATGAAGAGGTATATGACTATTATCTGCAAGATCGAGAATGGACCTATTCATGTGTTCCGGATGGAGTGGGCCATAGGATTACATAAATCTTGATTGTTTTCGCTAATGCAAATGCCACACTTTGGTCTCAAGTAGAAGTGAAAATATACGTGAAGCAAATAATGGTCTTATTTCATGGAGGTCCTATGGCTCTATAGAAAAATATCAACAGACGTTGAGCTCATAAAATCCATTACATGACTTCCTATTGAAAGGGTCGATCCAGTTCCCTTCTTCATTGGAAAGGACCAATATAAAACTCTTACCAACAAATGAAGGATAAGTATAACCTGTCGAGAAATAAGAGAGGATTTTCCATCACCTCTATCAATTACACTGTCATCGGTTCACTACTAAAGTTTTATCCAATAATCTTATAAGGACGATGCGACTGAATCAATGGAAATCCGAAACAATTATTGTGGTATAGCAGTGTGTAGCAGGCGTCCAAATGAACTAGTCGACATATTTATTCAATGATTTGTTCATAGATGTTGTAGATGTGCAGGAAAAGGGTAATCCCTTTAATTATTCCTAGTTTTTTATTTTATTTTCATTCATCACATGGGAAAAACCCCATACTACCAAGGGTTATGTGTTTGTGTACCATGTCGAAGAGCAAGATACTAGAATCTCTGGTACGATAAAGACAATCTGCAATGACAAAGAGATAAAAATGTGGAATTTTATTTGCAAGGAGATGCACTCTAGTATTATATTCAGAAACATGTTAGAATAACAAAGGAAACCGTTAAAAGGTTTCGCAACATTATAATATTTTCGGTTGGGGCTCACCATATATTTTTGTATTTGTGACAAGAACCACAAAACCAGTGGTTAGCTATGCAATTTCAACTATCTGTTGAAGAAATTGACATGATTATTCAGGATTGGCCTGAAGAATGGTGAAAACCTGTCATAGAGGAGAAAATTTGTGCAAAAATTGAGCCGCAACAGGATGACCCAACAAAGAAGAAGAATGGAACTCAGGTAGGAAATCCACTTGTAGAGGAAAGACCAAGAAGATCTCCCTACAACATTCAAAATGAATCCAGTGTGACCCCGATAGATCCAGAGTTGGGGGATAAAAGAAAATGGTCTAAAAAATCTGAGAAGAGTCGCAAGAATAGGAAGACAACTAGAATGATTAGTCTTACTAATAATGACTACAACCTTATTTCAAATTGAATGGAGGAATTATCAAATCAAAGCTACAAAAATATGGATGAACGGCACACAAAATTGGTAAGCAACATCACAGATTTACTACATACAATTTGTACTGTGGTAAAGAAAATTAGAATAGCGGTTGAGCGGGAGTCGTATTCGAATGGGTCACATGAAGAAGATGTCACATATGAAGAGTGAATTTTCAAAGTACCATCAACACCTCCACTTAGAAAAATTCAGGTGAATTCGATGACAATTGACTTAGGGACCGCAAAATACAATGCCACGATCAAGGATATTGGTCATGTGACTTTTGATTTTTTGTAGCACTAATGTATCTGCTACATGCTATTTAGCAGACTACAGTAGAGGAGATGAAGGCAAGAGAGAATGGATTGCTTATCCAACTCAAGACATCAAATAAAACCATTACATCACTGAAAAATATAGTTAAGGATACATAGAAGAAACCAAAAACCTGGCAAGATGATAAGTAGCGACTGGATGTAGCTGTTACACTCACTTGTAGTAGTTTCAATAAGGAAGGGATTACACCTGAGATTTTCTTTGAAGCAAAAAAAAATCGACTGGGTGAGATAGATGAGAATCTCTGCAAATGAGTCATAGAGTTGGAATCAAAGATGACTCCTATTACACCTTCATAGGTACTGGAAGAGCGGTGGAAGGAAATAACTAAGGATGCATAGAAGATTGAGGAGGAAGAAGAACTTTTTACCAAAGTAGCGAACATGTTTCTCAGTCATGGGAAGCCTTGATAGACGACACAAAGCTATAAAAGGTTACATATCAGTTGCATACTACTGAAGCTGACTTTAATAAACTAAAGAACAAATTGAAGAAGCTTCCAACAGTGGAAAATATGAACAAGGATGTTGATCTTAAGAGATTAAAAAAACACGTAGATAAATTGCAGACACAATAGTAGAAAAGAATAGATAATTTCACAGAGCTGCAGGTGGAAGCGAAAAAGGTTACAGGTATCACTCAACTTATTCATGAAAACATGTGACAAGTTTTGGGCATGACATGAATAAAAACGTTGGAATATATCAATTCTAAACTTGTAGACCAAATGAGGAAATTACAGAAAGAGGTGCAACAAGAAGCAGAATAGGTAGTGAAAATATTTCAAGATTTTCAAAGCAAAATCTAACCAACATGAACTTTAGACTAATGTGGCTCAGGATGAGCCATAGGTGAGTGTTGGGGGCTTGTTGGCCCTAGGAAAAGACAAGAAAAGATAACTAGAATCCTATTTGGAAAGATAAAGATTCTGATCGAAAGGAGAGTAAATATCACGACGGAAGAAGTCGCGACAAAGAGGAATAAAGCAGGTCGAGACAAGGAGTTTGAACTATTTTTGGTAAACAGTTAATTAGACTAATAATCTGATTTTGGGAAATAACTTCATGATTGTAAATTGGGTTGATATTTCCTATTTTTAGATGTAACGGGACAAGTTAAATTATTAAGACAACCTATCAACTAATAGTTGAGAATTAGTCAACGGGTAAAGAAAGAGTTGTAAAATCCTATAAAGTCAATCCAAGTTGTGTGTAGATGACATAACATAATAGAAAATAATAGAACATAATACAAGATAAAAGAGAGAGATGGGTGAAAGAAGAAAACAGAAGAAGAAAAGCAAGAAAGGAGATAAAGACCAAAAACCAGAGAGCATGAGAGGGGAAAATAAGTCATTGATTGTAAACAATATCTAAAGAAGAGTTTGTAGGTTATGTGCACAGACCAAAGGCATTCAAATATTACTTATGCCAGAAGAAGAGCGCCTTTGTGGTTTTTCCCGGATGGGTTTCCACATTAAACTCTATTTCTTTGTGTCTTTGTGTCTTTGATAATTGTGTATATGGTTGAATGAATATATGTCATGAATGAATCTGTTAATTATGTTGAGCATATAAACTGATATAAATGATATGGGTTGTTATTGCATGTTTAATAATATAAACCATATGTTGTGATGAATGTCGATGGATGAATATGTTATACTCTTTGATGATGTATGTATAAATATTGGAGACTATTCCATGGTTTTAGTTGAGTGACTAAATGGTGTTATAATCAGAACTCCCTTGACATCACTACAGAAACATGGTTGTTGCAGTCCCCATAGCTATCTCAAGTGAGACCTCATCTGCGTTGTAGGTGCTTTCGATGGGGTTATGCTATGTTGGGTCGAACTATTGGGCTTATTTGATGAACAAGGGATCTAAACTTGAGTCAATAGAGAATTAATCCAACATTAATCACCAAATCTTGAAGCATCACTTCACTCATAGGGATCTAAATTCCAGATAGAAGCGATGGAGTGAATTTATGAGTGAGAATGACTTCAGGATTTCGTACATCAAGAGGAAGGAGAATGTAGTGGTTGATACTCTAAGAAGAAAACCACGAATTTTCTCCTTAATACCATTAAAGGTTGATTTGAGGGAAAATGTATTAGGACAACTTATCAGAGATGGTTGGTACCTAAAGGTTACATTGTCACTTTAGAATGGGAGGTGGGTGGGACCTAAGTTTAAAGGATATGACCTGGAGGTAGATGGATTGTTGCAATACCATGGGAGGATGTATATTCCTAAGGGACATGATATTATAGGAACTATCCTCAAGTAATCCCATGGTGTAGTCTATTGTGTGCATCCTGCTGTGAAAAATATGTATGGAGAGATGAGGAAACTCTTCTTCTGTGAAAGAATGAAGTGTGACGTAGTCAAGTTCATTTCTAAGTGCTTTGAGTTATAGTAGGTAAAGGCTGACGATCACCACCCAACAAGACTCTTGCAACCACATGACTTTCCCATGTCTAAGAGGGAGGTCATTTCCATGGATTTTGTGATGAGATTGCCTCTTACCTCTCAAGGGATGATGTCATTATGGGTTTAATTGATAAAATTACCAAAAGCAATCACTTTATATTAGTCAAGAAAACTTATAATTCCACCGATGTAATGTGAGAATTAATAAGTGAAATGGTTTGTCTTCATGGGTTTCCCAAGAAGATCATCTCTAATAGAGATTCTTGGTTACATATAGGTCTTGGACTAGTTTACAGTCAACCTTAGGAACTCAGCTGAACTTAAGCTCAACTTATAATCTAGATAAAGATGGCAACAAAACAAGAGTGAATCAAGTAATGGAGGACATGCTTAGGATGTATGTTATGGATCAACATACCCATTAGGAAAAGCACTTACCCTTGGTATATTTGCTTACAATAATAACTACCATAATTCAATCGAAATGTTGCCTTATTAAGCATTGTATGGAAGGCCATACGGAAAACTATTGTGTTGGGAAATATTAGAAGACCAAGTGATTGTAGGGATTGAGTTCATTCAAGAAATGGAAGAGCAGGTGATTCATATTTGACAACACTTGAAGGAAGCATAGGATACACAATAGAGTTATGTTGATGTGGATAGGATTGACCAAATTTATAAGGTTGGAGATGGAGTTTTCATCTAGATAAAACATAATAAAGTACTATTCGGTTTGGAAAAGGGACAAATTTATCACCCCGATTTATAGGACCCTTTGAAATTTTCAAGAAAGTTGAACACATCAAGCAAAGCCTTGCGCTTCCACTCCATTTGCTTAAAACTCATGATTTTTGGCATGTTTATATTTTGCGACGTTATATAGTTAATGAGTCTCATAAACTAAATTGGAATCAATTGCAAGTTTCATATGAGGGGACCATCAATGTCAAAGCACTACATATATTGGATCGTAGGGTTTGATAGCTCAGGAATTGTTTGGTGGATTAGGCTAAGGTATAGTGGGACAAGTATATCCAAATTTTTGCTACCTGGGAGGATGTAAAAACCATGCATCATGATTTTATCTCACTACTTTGACTATAACTTTAGGATGAAATTTTCCGAATGGGGGGTGTATGTAATGCCTTGTTTTGATTTCACCATCTCAACTAATTTATTACCTATTTTATTTTGATTTTTATCTATGAGACTCATTTTGAATGATAACATTGTATTGCATGGACATATGGACCTACTTGTATTGCAGAAGTTATGTGTACTTTTATGTTTAGGTTATTAATGATGGTTGTTATTTGATTTACTTCAAGCATGAAAATTAAAATAAAATATTTTGTTTGATACATGGATACTCATTTAAATTAAATGTTGAATAAATAGATGAGATACCAAGTGAATGGTACATAGACAAGCTTGTTTACATTGTGTGTTGTCTAGTAACATAGTAAGTACATATAAATGTTATATGGTTATGCATGGTCTTGTGTTTGGTAAACTAAACCACATGTTAATTGGGTTAACTTATAGCGGATTAAATAAGGCATTGAAGTGATGACGATGACAATTGGACTTCGAATGAGGAATGGTATGTTGGTGAAACATTATTTTTATCATTGCTATGATGTCTGCGAAAGTGCAGGATTTCAGGAATCACAGTTTCCCTAAATTAGTTATTGATGACAAATCCC
Source organism: Pseudotsuga menziesii (assembly GCA_001517045.1). Lineage (NCBI taxonomy): Eukaryota > Viridiplantae > Streptophyta > Pinopsida > Pinales > Pinaceae > Pseudotsuga > Pseudotsuga menziesii. The sequence continues at coordinate 199,002 of LPNX010878428.1, read as the reverse complement.
TAAGAATAAGAACAACGACGCAGTATGCCAATATAAGGTATTGACCCTTGTTCTATTAGGTGAGGCAGAGGCATTACCCAATGTTTATCCTATGAAACATGGATTTGTGAGAGTGTTGTACTAAGCCACACTCTACAAGATGTGTGATGATGACTATCAATTGCATGATGGGGAGTCTTGGTAAATGTAGTCGATACTTCCGCTTATGAATTCTATCTAGAGTTAGGTCAATATAGTTAATGCTCCATAATATTCCAAAAGAGGAATCCTATTGGATGTGGAAGATAGTTACGAACTAGGAGGATGAAGTAAGTAGTTGAGGATGTCAAGGAATTTAGCTACCATAGTTTGATTACTTATGTGTAAAACTCTTTCTTTACTCTTTCATGCTAATCTAAGTGTGATGTGTAATTCGTATTGTATTAATGTGTGCTAGTTAGTGAGATCATGGATATTTGATTGTTAAAATACTATATTGCATGCTTGATTATGAGCATATAGGAATGATGCATTAGAGGCAATGAATGTTTATCATTAGTGCATGTACAATATATGTGTATGCTAGCTACACATACACAAATTATGCATGCACATTACTGCCATTACTTGGTGTATTAGTTATTAATTTTTTTTATTAATTACATACTAATTGGTTTAATGATTATGGAAATCATGGATGCATAGATATAAATATCTAGTAAATGTCGAGCACCATTAATTATTAGTTGGTAGGATGAATTGATTAAGTTTGGTGGGTGTTGTGAGGGATATCTACCTTATGACTTGGGGTCCTAGGGTCATGACTAACATACTAGGGCGTGTCTTCATACATCAAGGGTTTGGAACATAAAAAAATATAATAAGGGTTAGTGGGACAAGTACCTTTTTCAGACGGTTGATCCTAGCTTTCAATCTCTTCTTTAAATGTTCCAAATTTCTCTACACTTCAATACCTGCAACAAAGATTAATGCTTTTCCACAGTACCTCTTATTGTTATATAAAGAAACATGAACATATTGCAATTGCATTAGAAATAAATGACAACATAGATCATGATTCATAACAGCAAAAGCATGCATTACAACATATATGGAAGAAAGACATTCTTTATTACTGAAGGTTCATGGAACATTACAACCCTTTATGAGACAAGCCTTCTTCTGTAGACCAAGAACCGAGTCATCATTGCTCCTCTCTCCAAGAGATTTCTCTAGCATAACCTTGCTCTCCAAAGTTGCTTCCCCTATCATCTACCCCTCCCCTCTATTTATACTTGGTAGTGGGGAGAGATTATGAGGCTTAGGATGGTTAGGGTAGTTAGCATTTCGAACCTAAATGACCCTAAAATAATCATGTTTTTATTTTTAGTTTTGTCTTAGGGAACTCGTGGGTATTATTAAGGAAACTCGCGACTGACTCATGACTTCTTCACAGGAAACTTGTGAGTGCAACATTTTAGGGATAAATCACAGGTTGCATAAAGGATGATCCGCGAGTGACACACGAGTTTTCACAAGGAGACCCACAAGTGCAAGGAAAACTCATTTATAAAGATGGAAAGGCTAAAGAAACAAGTATGTATCAAGTATTTACTTCATTTATAATGCTTATGCTACTTCAATCCACTTTGTACTTTTGTTTCCCGATACATTTGGTGTCATTACTCTAATGGAGAAGTGTTATTTCATGGTATAACATATTCCCCCTAATGTATGAGGTCAAAGGGTAGTGATGGCCAAAATACATTACAAATATTTATAACTTGGAGGGACTTAGTATCAAGGTCACAAAGAAGTACCCGAAACAGACAAATCAAGGTCAATTACAAAATCATTATTGAGGATGCCATGTTCAATAATATGGAACACTTGCTCCTTTAAAAGATACATTTACATCATATAGTACGGGAAGCAGTGCCATGTATGTTTTACAAAGGTGGATAAAAGCCACATAAGTACAACGATAGATATTCAATAGGCGAAAAAAGTGTCCCAAATCATGGCACCATTTTGCACAACTTAGGTTATATAGGCTGTAACCCAAGGTCTTCTTCTAAATCCATAGAAACCAATACAAATCATACCATGTGAATATATGAATTGAATTCAAACATGGAAGGATGCCATCGGAATGTCAGTTAAAGAGTTGTACTGGCGACCAATGTAGAGGACTCCACCAATATGAGAAGTGGATCCTAAGGTACTATATTTGAAACTCTAGGTCTTCTTCTATAGGAGGAATTGATCGAAAGATGTTGTGCGAAAATGAAGGAAATGGATCCTTCAACATGTCACATGAGTAACTAGTAGACTAGATAAGGGAAGATGTATGAAAGAGAATATTAGAGATGAAAATGATAAGAATCAGGATGAGTAGACATGGGATAACGATCCTTGAACAGTGAGCATGACACGGAGATGACCCAAGACATCTTTAAACTTACATATGGTACAACTAGACCTATATGCCATATAGGAGACATGGACATATTTGAAGTGTATTAGTACAAGTGGAAGAGTAATGACTCGAGGTATTAGTTGAACGGGGAAGTAAAAACTAATACATGAGTATCGAGAGGCTCAAACTAGTGCTTTGTTCAAGGATGACTTGCCGCCTGAACTTATAAATCAAAGAATGTGTTTCCTTCCATTCATTTCTTGTTAAGTTTTAACGATTCCAATAAATTCAATTCGAATCCTTCTTCATTTTTCAGCAAGCTTGAAGAAAAGAGAGAATAATGCTTGATATGTCACTGATTTGTGGATTTTACGAGCTCGAATTAGTAAATGCTTGTCGGTGTTTTTATAGTTTTGAGAGCATGAAAACTCCAAAGAAGACTCTAGGGGGTGTTTTTTCATAAATTTAGTCTCTTGAGTTCGAAAAAGTGTAAAACAATCCAAAAGAGAACTCTCTTAGCTTCCAAAGAACTAAGGTATATATTTTCGTACTTAGTCGGCAAGGTCTGAAAAAAGGGGTAAATTATCACCCAATCGACGCTCCTTTAAAAGCAAGCATGGAGCCTTAGTTTAACGAGTGTGAAGGAAGGCAAGATCACTCAGAAAGCTCCATTTAATTATGAGAATGGTACAGACAACAATAAACTCGATGCTTTGTACTAGGGTTTAACAAGCATGACAATGGCATAAAGAACGCTCTGAATCTTTTTCATGTTTAGTTCTAGAACATGAAAAAGAGAAAAGTAAGCTCAAAATAGGTTCCCTTTCTGTAAGTTTAGTCCTCTGGACCCATAAAAGAGATAAATCTATACCTAAAGATACTCTTCTAGATTCCGAAGCAAATAGAGTATTCATTTTCCGTAAGTAATCCATAGGGTCTGTAAGAGGGTTAAAATCATACCGCTATGGATGATCGTTCAACTACTTTAATGAGTATGAAAGAAAAAGTGACTCAGATCTTTAGTCATATTTAAGGATCCAGACCAAGGCTTGAAGATAACTCCTTATGGAGGGAGCCTTATAATCAAGGATAGTTCAGTTAAAGATGAAAAATGAGGCTCATTTTGATGTGGAAAAACAACTACAAAGGATTCCCGCAACCTAGCAAAATGAGGCATGGGTACCGCAATCGACAAAAAATGTTCTAACTAGGGTACCCATGTAAGGTAGGCTCTAACCATGGAAGAACAACAATGCTTAAAGGGTAAGAGGTGGTTTCACATCGTAGTCCATGGATGAAAAGGTGATCCTAAGGTTCAAGAGGGGATAATGTATAAGTGTAAGATGCAAAAGAGGACCAAATCCTATTCTATATGCCAAGGAAATAGGCTCCAAGTTCATCCATGACCTGTTATACCTAAGTAAAAACAAGAAGCATTAGTTTAAATGACATAAAAATGACCAAAACTATATAAAAGCAGGTAAATGTTTTGAAATGTTTACTATAAAATTGGTTTAAAAACATTACATTTGATTTTTACCTCTATTTGTGCAAGTTTTACCTCTCATCTTCAAATTATTTGTGTGATCAATCCAGTGGATGATTTTCAGATTCACAAGTTGCAGGTAACTCATATCTCCTTCTTCTTCAATTTTCAGATTCACAAGTTGCAGGTAACTCATATCTCCTTCTTCTTCAATTTTATGCTTTCAATTTCAAATTTCCAGGGATAATTTTAGGTGAAGTTTAGCCCATGGGAGAATTTAAAGGGCTAATAAATATTTACTTGGTGAATATTAATATGGAAAGTTTTTTCTTAAATTTAATACATCCCTCCAATATTTATAAACAAAATTATAAAAAATGAACAAATAGCCCTTCTCTATTAATTAGGGAGAGAGAAAAAATAATTCTTAGCCTTTTCAAATTTACCTCAAAACCTACTTTCGTCCCCAATTTCTAGTAAAATTGCTATTCAATCTTTACTTCGCCTCAATTTATAGTAAAATTCATGTTCAATCGTTCCATCATCCCCTATTTTTTTGTAAATGAGGACTTATAGATATTATTTAGCCCTCCATATTTGGTTTAAAATGAGATTACGGTTACACTCCCCGTCAAAATTGTGTGGAAACCCATTTTTATTAATAGAAGTTTTTAATAATTATTTTTCCCTCCATATTTTATCTAAAATGAGGAATTTAAACCATATATTTTATGTAAAGAATTATTATATAAAAATGGTGTGATACGCTGCATTAAGGATGCAAGGAAGGAAAATCATAATAGATGACCATAAAATCAAGTTTGCTCGTAGAGAGGTTTCAAAACCTATCTCTATTCTGAATCGAGAGCTATATGTTCACCCAGTTTACGAACCATATCCATATCCGGCCCGAAGTCTCCCTTTTGGTTGCAGATTCATATCCAAATTTAGTTTCTCGGCGTTTACAACCAGCTTTAGTTGTTGTTATAAAGGCGGATCCCTTCTGTTATTGGCAAACTTGAGTAGGTTGGTGGACTTGCAGAACCCGTATTCTGTTTAAAGGCTTTCTCGGATTCCTTCCTTCTATCCTTCCAAAGTGGGCATACTTGTTTCATACTTGGCGGCCATGATCTCCCTGCATAAGGGTAGGAGCCCTTTAAATACTCCCGATTGCCTAGCTTGTCTTTAAAGTTCAACGCCTTCATTGTGAATTCTTGGGCGCAGAAAACACGATCTTCAGTGTTTGGAAGTTCTAGAGTTGCCGGGGTTTTGAATGTAGAACTTTATTTTTCCCAAAACTTGAGACATTCATTAGAGAGGTATGAATAAGGTGAGTTTTCTCTTCTTCTCTTCTTTCGGTTTGTTTTCAATCGTAGCAGTTACAGAGAGGCATATATGGATATACAGTGACCTTTTCCCAAGTCTTTTTTTAAGCTTTTAATACATAGTTTGAGCAAAACATTTTCAATATATATATATACTGTCATAAATGAAGATACACAATTACTGCTGCATGTATTACTATATTCTGGTTCTATGTAAAAGTACTTGTTGCATCTGTTGTATTAAATATATGTCATTCCATGTAAAAGCAGACATTGAATTGTATAAATTCCAGCTTATCTAGTTTTAATTAGTGTCAACTCTTTCATTAATTAGCATTACTTGTTTTTGTTAAGAGGTGTTTATTGATAATTCATTGTTGCTATCTTATTTCCAATGCTGAAACTGAATGCTTTGAATCATAAAGAATATCAAAAACACTATTCAAAATTATTTGGAAACAAAATAAAAAATTTCAAAAACTATTTGAAAATGAAATAATAATTTAAATTTCACTGTTTTTTTAAGTGTTTCAAGAATCTGATTTGAATTAGATACCTATATGTTTATAAAACTATGTCAGTGACCAAATTTTCTGTGGAAGTTTCGCTGGAATACTTCACCTCCAAAGGTACTGTTACTGTTTCGAATAATTTGAATCCTACCCAATCTTGATCATCATTTTGGCAAGTGTTTGATTTCACGAATTATAATTACTTGTTTTGTTACTAGGTGTTCATTTGATAATTCATTATTCCTATCCTATTTCCAATGCTGAAACTATATCTGAAAATGCCTTGAATCATAAACACTATTAAAAAACGTTTTGAAAATGAAATAAAAATTTAAATTTCACTGCTCTTTTAGTGTTCCAAGAATCTGATTTTAATCAGATACCCGAAAAATCCCTGTGAGCAGTATAAAACTATGACCTAGAAATATGATTATAAAAACTATGTCAGTGACCAAAATTTCTGTGGAAGTTTCGTTGGAATAATTCGCCTCCAAAGTTACTGTTTTGAATCATTTGAAAACGACGCAATCTTGATCGCCATTTTGGCAATTGTTTGCTTTCAAAATCAAGCCTGTGCAAAGTTTGGTTTTTTTTTGGGCTAAAAAAGCATTTTTTGATATTCTTTGAATCAAAAGAGTTTTGTATATCAGCATAAAATTTGAAAGACCAAAATGTAGTGGTCACATAAACAGTCAGCCATTCATCAACACATAAATCAACACTCCAGCCATAATAAACAGCATAGTAACCCACTACTGAAAATACTAAAACAAATCAGTCGAGCCCAACTACTGATATCCCAGGCACTATGTCAATCGAGCAAAGTTTGGTTTTTACAAAAACACTCAACTTTAATGTGGAACACTTCCAAAATATACCATGTTCAAAAAAAGAAGCAATAAATGTGAAACAATTCACAAACCCACGAGTATATATGTACACTCTTTAGCCTTTACCTCCTGCAAAAAATATTTTACATGCAGCAGAGCAATAAATGCTGCGGCTGCTACACTGTGGGTCGTTGGATCTCAACCTGTTTGAGATCCAACCACCCACAGTACAGCCACCGTAGCATTTATAATTCTACTACATGTTGAATATTATTCTCCTTTACCTCCATGACTGTAGTCATTACTTCCCAATGTTTAAGGAGTTTTAAAAGAAAACAATTTATGCCAAAAATTAGCTAAATAAGCTAAATATGCGGAGTATACATAGTCCATAAAACAAGAAAGTCTAGCTTTTCTTTAAAAGAAGAAAGTTTCAAGAGTAAAACAATTATTAAATTATTCGAATTTATCTGTAAAGTGTTTAAGCTGCAAAACTGCTATATCTTCGTTGAAGAAGTGCAGATTTGGCAGTCTTTTTAATTGCAGGCATGGTATATTAGTTGTCGGTATATCTCGATTTTGAACGTTTCCTTTTTTTTTGGACTTCCCATGAAAATAATTTATGATGAAGGAAAACATAAAAGAGTTATTTATAACAAAGGTAAAAATGGGAGGGTTTCCATCCAACTTTATCAGAATTTTTATATCCCATATGTGCATGATAAAATCGTTACTCCTTCTCTTATTGTTAATATTTTCATAATATATCTTGATCTTAAATGTTTCCATTGTAATTTTTGGTTAAAAAAAATGAGTCATTGATTTGTCCTAAGATTTCTTATTTCAAATGGTTCAGTTATCATTTTGTTGATTCTGAATTAAAGAAGATAAATATATGTGCAAAAAGCGTTTCCTTACCATAAATTGTCGGTGGCTTGCTTCAATCTTATATGATTGATAATAATTTTTGATCGATTGTAGCGCTGTATGTGTGCTTTCTGCATAATTTTTCATCATGGTCTTTTTGGACTTGTACATTGCGGATAAAAGAGATTACTTCCCAGCCTTCCAAGCACATCTGTAGGGAAATTTACTCTTTTTCTTCTTTCCTTTTATTTTGCATCTGACCTCAAGTGATTTGGAAATTCTCATCAAACCTCTAGAATGACTGCTTTCTCATAAGTTCTTTTCAATTACTTGATTAAATTCAAGTTTTAGCTTGAATGAAATGGTCAAGCTGGATACTAAAAATCAATGCTTCCAATTATTTCGAAGTTGGTCTGCAACCATTTCTACCATCACTGATTGAATCTAATCCCTCGTAATTTCTCAAGAAGTATGCGATTCATATCGCTGTTATAGTTCAAAATCAGATGCAGATAATGACATCTAGGCATTCATGGAAATTCCTTATGTCCTAATTTAAAATTCATTTATGCTCAAATGATGTGAGAAATTTGCTAATCATATTTTATTTTTGCAGGGGATTGCAAGAGATTTTTGTTCTTGGCAGTGCCATAGGTCAAAATCACGAGAAAAGTGCCAGCGAGCTCAGACTTAGGCGAGGTCCATGCCTGATGTCTAATCTATTCAAAAAGCCTCGCAGGTGACTTTGTGCCTGATGCCATATGTCAAATAAAATGGAAAAACTGGAGCAAAATAACGCCGATAGTATAGTATTGGTGAATTTTTAGGCAGGTTCTAGCTCATATCTCAACATGGTTGTAAAGGAAAAGACAGGTAAAAACGGAAGAAGATACCAAGAATATTGTTTCGTTTTACAATCTGTTTGGCTTGGCAGACAACATGGATATCACATTGATGATGGATAATTTTAGGGGCAAATTTTAGTCCAGTGGGTTATTTTTCCATGTTTTTCTCCCAAAAAATATTCGCCATTTTGCATTTTTTAGAAGCCCCGTTTCACCCAATTTTGATGGGGTAAAATGTTTTCACCCTAAAAATCGCCAAATTATTATATAAATGATATAAAATCCTTGGAAATTAAAATATTTTTTGAAAAATATCGTCAATCATTTAATAGTTGGCATTTTAAGAATCGGTAATATTCGCCAACATTTATACACTTTTAAATAAGTATGGTTCCTTAAAATCATCCCTGACTGATGAGTATTGGTACTATTGCATCTGTTACCAACATAATTGCATTTCCAGTTACGACCGTCTTGTTCATAATTCTTATGAATGAATTCAGAGAGAATACATACATCCATAATTTGGTACACAAAATGTCTAAGGTAAAGCTTATTCCACTTTAGATTTAAAATATCAAAATAGTTTTTTTTATTAGAAAAACAAAGATGAGCTGAAATTACGAAGTTGTGTCATCCAAAACCCCATTGGAATTGTTTGTATTCAAGTTTATTCTTGTTATTAGGCTTTGGCCAAGAACTAAAAAAACGAATCTGAATTTTACAACATCTGGGATAATGTAAGGCCTGAAATTTCATCGTCAAAATGCCCATTGTTGTCCTTAGCCTAAACTGTTATGTGAAGTTAATATTTACTATTCATTTGGCACAAAATAAAAGCATGTCATTACAACATTGAAGTTAGCCAAGCCAAGTTAATTTAAAGTATCTCCCAAAGCAACATGTTCTTTGGAAAATGAAATTTGACAATTCAGACTTTGTGATTTGCAAAATGAAATTTGACAATTCAGACTTTGTGATTTGAATGTGTATACTGTCAAAATTGGAATTCTGCTATTTGTTGCGATGCCAATATCTTTTAATAATTAAGTTAGTAGAGTTGTTCAATGCAAGGTATAGATTTTGTTTTGTTACATGCCACCTGTGATGTAAGTTATAACAAGTGTGGCTAGTTCTCACTGAAAGTCTACATATGCAAAAGAAGTTAGTTTTGCTCATAGACACAACAGACATGAGATGAGGGATACTTTAACATGTTGCATTGATTTATCATGTTGGAATTAAGTGGCATTTTGTACTTTCCAAGGCACTTGAAGATCTTGATTAGAAGGAAGCAACAAATTTTGTTATGCAACAACTGTTGTCATAGTCTTGTTTCAGAATATTGCTTTTGCTCGCACTTTTGGGTGGTTGAAACTTGGAAGAAAACAACCAAACACCTTATCTAGAAATGAGACCTCCTCAATCATGCAGGGTATTGGTGCAAACCTCCACCAACTGATTGTACTAGAGGAAGACCATTGTTTCTGTCTAAACTTCCAAGGAGTCCATTTTGCTAATAAAATGGTCTGTGGACTCCGACAATCAACTCCATTGTCCATGTAAGTTCCAAGGCTAATATTTAGAGTAAAACTTGGTTGTCAGTCTGAGGATACCCCCTTGTAGAGAGTAAGGTCAATATGGTATCATTGCTCTCTATCAAACATAAAATTGCAAATACTAGGTCATGAAAGAATATACAAGTCACATTTTTTACATTTTGGTCAAGGAACTAATTACTAAGAATTGTGAATGTTTCTAAAGAAACCATATGAGGTTTTTTAATCTAGGAAAACTAAATAGTAAATCATAATTAAACTTTAGAATTCCAACCCGTGCCTGAAATTTCTATTTTTTTTGCACGTATTTTCAAATAAAAACATTTGTGAATAAAAATGCAAAGAAGATATATTCTTTCTTACCATTTAGTTTCCCATGAGCTACTAACAAGAGCAGTTTACAAAAGTGGCAAGGCAGAAATTAACACATTTTTTTCCTAATCTTATCAAAATGGATGATAACCAGCTTCAAGAGCTACATTAGTTTGACCTTTGGTTAGAAGCATGTCTACACAAAGATTGTAAGCTACTGCTAGGTTTTTATGGGGATTATTAATACTTATATTGGACATAACATGTAAGGTAGTTGATGGAATTGATACGCCATAGCTTACATTTAACCACATGATTGAAGGAATTTGTATAACTTAGGATAAATTTTTTCCTATCAAGGGTGTCGTTTAACTTTCGTTGATCACACTCTTAAAGCAGACATTTTGTGTTGTTAAATGGTTTTTGTGATATTTAATATAGTCCATGTGAAAGGGCATATTTTTTGTGATTAATTGGCCTCCATATTGACAAGACATTTAATGTGAATAACCATGTACTTCGGTAACTTTACCCAAGCCATCACATGCCTTTGTCATTTGGCCTTTTCAATATGGAACAAAGAGAGAGTGCCATTTAGATAATTACATTTCAAACATAAAATAATATTTCTTGATATTTGACTAGTGAGGACCACCTTAGACAAAATTTTGAAGAAGGGAAAAGGTAAAACAAAAATAAAAGAAAAAGACTAAATTGAGAGAAGGAAAATCAAGCTCTTTTCTTATAGAGAAACAACTAGCTTTAATGGACTCGGAGTGGATTTTTCACAAGGAGGAAGAAGAATGGGATTTGACATTGAGAATGACTTGGCTTAGAGTAGGTCATAGGAATATTAAAAAAATTCATAGAGAAGCCATCAAAAGTGAAGCAACCAATCATTTCTCTAGCTTAATATTAAGGAAATACCTTTTTAATGTGGGTAGAGAAAATACCTTTCTATGGCATTAACTACATTGTTGAAACAGTAGGAAAGGGCCCACCATCTATAGCATTAGTTTTTTTTAAGGTGGATCTGTTAGGAGGAAAGGGACCACCTTGTCATCGAGCTCACCTAGTTTGAATAACTATAGAATTTCGTAATTCTTTTGGTGTGATCATTTGTTGATACAATGCATGTCTGTGGATTAAGCAAGTAGTTTGTTGCTGGATCAACTAGTCATTTATAGCATTAATAAATTGCTGAAATAATTAGTTAATTAAAGTATGTAAATCCTACATTGCTCAAACAGTTGATTACTTGGCATGTGTGATCTCTCTTAGGGTATGCAAGTGATTTCTTGATAATTAGAAGTGTTGAAAAATATTTAATTTCTTGTTGAATTGATATCATAGGTTGATTTCGTTATGATTAATTAATGTTGAAACAAATCTAGATGAATGTGTGGTTGTAGTTCATGGTCAAGTAGAATTGAGAATTCTGTAGCTTGGATGTTATGTCAACAACATAGAACAAATCTTTCATTCTTGCACGAGTGGTGATTGGATTTAACTTCTTGCAAAAGTAATATAGGACTTAACATCTTGCAAAAATAATATATATGCTTTATCTTATGAACAATTCTATATTTCCATTCTTGCTAGAGTGATTTCATTTTTCCACAATGAGTGATTTATTCTTGGAGATTGAATTAGTAGTAATTCTTCTTGAAGATTGAATTATCAGCTAGAATTAAGATGATTTAGTGAGAAAGAAGTTACATAACATTTTCATCAATTACGTTGTTCAATTTAGCATTGGTTGATTTGGGTGATTGTATGAGAATTAGTGTCAGAAAGAATTGAAATAATATGAAGAGAAACCTATTAGAAGAAAAAGTGAAAGCACAATGAATTGTGATTTCTTAGGAATCAAAGAGATGGATAATCTTCTTGGATAAACATTCGCCAATTTTTTTACAATATTTGATAAATCAGTGAAAGATTCATCATTTTTTACAATATTTTATAATGCAGTGAAATGTTCGCCAAGATTTTACAATATCTTATAATTTAGTGAAAGATTTGCCAAGATTTTACAACATTATATAATAAATGAAAGATTCTCCAAAACACACACACACACACACACACACACATATATTATTGATAAAATTGCCTTCAAATTTTCCTATATATCAGAGATATTCGCCCATTTTTTATACATATAAATCTAGGGGGGTTTAAAATCATCCCTGCAAATTTCCATGCTTATTTTGGTGTTTTTGTCATACCTTAGGGGAACCACACAACACTCACGGGTGGCCTACTACAAAGTCACTAGTTCCTGAAGTAATCGTGGGTTTGCAGTGAGGAACCCACGAGTAACTTGCGATGTCCTCACTTGACAATCGCGAGTACTATGGAATGGATGTTTTTTACAAATCTAATGGAAAAAATGTTGATTTGTTGGCCAAAATGGTGCTAGAGTGGAGGGAAAGGGAGCACAAAGTTATGGATAGGGTGGCCATGGGAGATCCGATGACACTTAATGCCCTTCGGAGGTGCGGATTGTTAAAATTATACCACACTTTGAACATGAGATCCCAAGTTTGACTATTAGAAACATTGGTACCGCTATGGGATCATGATCTTGGTATGTTCGATCTTCAGGGAGAAACATTAGAGCTTATCACAGAAGACATTTATTTTGTCACCGAATTGTCTCATCGAGGGGCACCTATGAACTTAGGTGGCACCGGTCGAGGGGGTGATCCCCTTAGCGTACATGATTACATCAACACATACTACATACCTGGAACATAGAAATCAGGGACATAAATATCGATTGCATAGATCACCAGCTTCCCATTGAAAGTGCTTGTAAGCATTGTTATTAGAGTGGCGGGGTCATCTGCATTGCAGCGGGGTCATCTGCATTGCACTTGGCTACACGGACCCACATGCGTATATCAGTGCAGTGTATTTGAGGCGTTCTCTTTGACTGGTGTTCGGGTTTGGTCTCAATAATGAAGAAACAACTCTCAGACTGCAGGATGGGGAAGAAGAAGAACTTCGGCAATGCGAGCATTTTGGTTTCTTTCTTCTTCTTCGAGAGTGCCTACATTGAGCCATGTAGTGACACTTCCACCCTCCCCTCCCCGTGAGCCTAGACTTACGCGGTGGGGTGATGTATTCCTCCCCCATGATGGTGGTGAGGTCCAGTGTGGCTATGATGACAAATTATATGCGTGGTGGAGTCACCATGTGCCTACTTTGGAGCAGTTCCCATATGTTGGTTTGGACTTTCTTAGTGATCCCTAGTTGGTTCTCCCTCCAGGAGAAGCATGGGGAGATATGGGTGAGTTTTTTAATTTTCACATATTTAAATTTTTACGAATTTTTTGTTTATAAGTTTATATACGTATGTACTTTATTTGAGTCTGACCCGTCTCTTATGATATGCATATATTGGGCTTGTCCTTCTAAACGGGCATCCTAGGACTTTCGTACGACTAGTAGACGACGACAAAGATGAAGCTATGCTTTGTATAGTGGAGGGAAAGCTGGCCAGGATTACCCATGATGCACTAGCATTGAGGATGGAGCTTATTCCCATGGCCATGCAGGAGCATGTGGTGGGAGTACCTCCAACCTAGCTATGCCTGAAAGGTGTCCAGGGCTATCCTATGTTACCAGGAGGTCGTGGAGGCAGCTATAACTAATGAGGTTGAGTAGATTCCATAGTTTTAGAATATGAGGATTATGATCCTATTTTTGTATTTTGGATGTAATTATTGACTGGATTTTTGGACCAGAAAATCAATGTATATGGACATATTTTTTTACATATATATATCTCGTTATTTACATGTGTCTCAAATGTGTCTATGTATTTATTTTACAAAGTGTGTGACAAATTCCAGTCTAATATGTAGTTAGAAAATGCATCAGTGATTGTATTTTGATTTCTTGAAATATGTTGATATATAATATGTTCAAAATTTCTTTCAAGTAACCTTATTCACAAAAACTTATGTAAAAGGGTAGGTTGTCTCACCTGGTAGACCCCATTGAGTTGAGAGACCACTAACTGAGAATTGAGTTTGACTTCCAGGAAAGTGATACCATGCGATATAAAATCCCAAAGAAGCTTAATAACGACATTGTATTCAACTACATTGTTAGTTGTAGGACCTAAACAAGCGCTCCTAAGGCAACTAGTTGTCTTTTGGGTGCATAAATGACCCAAGCAATTGAAGCCAGATTGCAAGTGTGAAGGATGGAGCCATCAACAAACCCTACAAACCACTGCAAGGACATCTAAAACAACACCAGACTACATAAGAAACACTAACAAAAAATGACCATTTACAAAAATATATAATTACAATACAATAAAAAACTTCATGCCTAAGCGTAATACTTCTTCAGGTAGATACCGTTTTGGGGCTCGGGAAACTTATTTCCATCATAATCAATTAACTCATACACACCCTTCTTTAAGAATTTTGACACAACGTATGGGCCTAACCACATAGATTTGAACTTGCCTACCCCCAAGGGTCCTTATCCTAGTCCCAGACCAAAACAAACTCTCCTTCGAAGAAAACCCTAGGTTTAACGACTTTGTCATATTGATTTTTCACCCATTGCTTGTGTGCCTCATTTGTTGTGAGTGCATATCTACATTGTTCATCTAGATGTTCTAAATGCAACAAACGTTTCTCAAACTCAGAAGTATCGGGAAGTACATGAATTGTGATTTTTAAGGATGGTATCTCACATTCTACCAGCGTGACTGCTTCCACCCCATGAACAAGATGGAAAGGTGAAAACCCTATGGCAATATTAACATTCATTTAGTATTCCCAAAGAGATACAACATGATGTTCTAGTTTGACCTACTTTCATTTATCATTCGCTTGAGAATGGTTTTCAAGGTCTTGTTAACTGCCTCTAGTTGTCCATTCTTTTGTGGGTAGAAAGAAGATGTGTTGCCTTGCCTCAAAACTAACATAGTATTTAATTCCGTCATCATCTTGTTCTGAAAAATGACTGCCATGGTCAGTGATAATCTGCTTCGAAATACCTAACCTCACGATGATCTGATTGAATACAAAATACGATGTCGTCTCACCATTGACTTTAAAGGTAGGAATTTCCTCTACCCACTTCATAAATTAGTCAACAACGACATTGATATATTTGTGCCCCCCAACAGACATTAGTTATAGGTCATGAAATATACCCCTCACTTGGTGAAGGGCCCTACCACGATGATGGGAAAAATAGGAGTAGGCTGCGACCGCATTTTTCTGGTATAAAGATGACATGGATGACAACACTTTACAACCTCTAAAAAATATTTGAAGATGGTAAGCCAGAAATACCGACACTTGAGATATTCTAGGCTGTTGCTAACCCAAATAAATGACCCCCACACGCTCTGCTATGAGAATCATTTAGGACAAGCTCAACCTCCTCATGGGTAAGGCATCGGCGTAAGATATAATTTACCCCTCGTCTATATAACGTATCACTGATTATGAATTAGTTTTTGGCATTAAATATTAACTTCCATCGATCTTCCCATGAGGTCACAGGACACTTCAAATTCTAGAGATATACTAGGATATCTCCATACCAAGGATTAGAACTTGAAATTAAGAAAATGTGCTCATCAGCTAATGGTTCATCTTTTATCACCATGCTTTCATCACTGGAGAACTCTGAGATAAGCTCCATGAATACTAGGGACTTCTTAGACTTGGTGGACTGAAAATCCAGGTCAAACCCTTGGAGAATGACAATACACTTATTGAATTTTCCTTCGATTATGCGTCAGGATAAAATGTTCTAGACAGGATTTACGTCTACAATGACAATAGTTGTCGTTAGTAGAATGTAGTGTCTCAACCTCTAGATGGCATAGACTGCTACCAAAGCCAATTTATCGACATGTGAATATCTAATTTTAGGGCCATCCAAAGCGCAAATAAGATAGTAGATAATGTGTTCTTGGAACTCATCATCTTCCTGAACTAGGACTACACCTATCGTAGACTCGGATGCAACTAGATACAATATGAAGTCCTTCGTGTAATTTGGCGAGTGCAAAAGAGGAGCTGATATCAATGCTTTATTCAATGCCCCAAAGGATTGTTGTGTAGCTTCATCCCATAGAGATGGGGTGTATTGCTTAAGCAAGCGCATGAGTCCCTTAGTGATCTTGGCATAGTTCACAATAAATCGTCGGAGAAAGCTTGACTTTCCTTGTAGACTTTGTAATTGTTTGATGGTTCGAGGAGGAGGCAGATTAACAATTTCCTCTCCTTTCAATGGATCGACCCTTATTCCTTTGTTGGAGACTATGAAACCGAAAAGTCACCTTGAATCGACGCAGAAAACACACTTATGGGGATTTAAGAGAATCTTGTAATGTCTGTATCTTTCAAAAATTAACCGAAGATGATCTGGATGATCCTTCCTCTTTTGAGCATGGTTCGGAAGATCATCTAGGTATGGTTCAACAATGTGCTTAATATCATGGAAAGCAAATTTCAATGCACGTTGAAAGGTTTCCCCGACGTTCTTCAAGCCCAAATGCATCTTTTTGTACACAAATGTACCCTTAGGGAAGATGAAGGAAGTTTTGTGTTGGTCTTTGGGTTTGATCTGAATCTGTTTATATCCTGAAAAACCATCCATAAATGAAAAAACCTCGCTACCCTCACACACATCAATAATATGATCAATGAAAGGTGTGGGGTAGTTCTCCTTAGGACATGCCTTTTTGAAGTCCCGAAAATCAGTAGAGACATGTATGGTCCCTTACTTCTTATCAACCAGAACGGGATTGGATACTCATTCTGTAAGAGAGATAGGGTAAATGAAACTGACTTTCAACAACTTTTCCACTTCAGCCTTCATGACTGTTGCTTTTCGTTGATTTACAGGTTGAATATTTTGTCGAACAAGTTTAATGTGAGGGTAGGTTTTGATTTCATGCTCTACAATTGATGGGTCAATTCCTAGCATATCCTTGTAAGACCAGGCAAAAACGTCGAGGAATTCGTTAAATAAAGTAGTGTAGGTGGCAATCTCTTCAAGAGAAGAGTTTGCTCCAATATACAAATTTTCCACGACATTCGGTTTTTTTAGAGATATTGATCGGTATGGTGGCGGAAATGTTTGCCATATTCCCCTCAGTAAACGCTCCCTCCTTCGGTAAAGGATTCACAAGATGGTCAATACCTTTAGCTAGTCTCACATGGAACTTAGATTTTTCTATCTTGCTTAGGTCTAGAAGGAAGTAGGATTTGTGATGTAAGTCTTCACAAATATTCTCAATTCCTATCTTGGCTTCCAGAATGTCTTCGTCAGAAGTAAAAACCATATCCAAGTAGTCATCAGAATAAGTTGAGCTCTCTTCCCATGCGGGAAAGTAATATTCATCTAACTCCTCTGAGATGGAAGGAGTCGTGATGGAATCAATGATAGCATCGAATATATCTTGGTAGACTACTTTTGTTGCTGATAAAAGAACTTGAGGCTCTTCTTGCGAAGGGAGAAACCATGGGTCAGTTCTATCTATAAGTGTGCTAATGTTATTCCCTAAACTAGTCGAATATAAGTAGTTTATAGGAGTGGGCATATCGAAAGTGTCCATCGACGTTGTATACATCTCGACTCCCAAACTTTTGTTCACTGGGTGCGACTGATCAATAAATGGTACGTTAGACTCTAAAGTCTCCATACGTCCCTTCCGAGTATATTTCATTTGGTTAATAGCTACCAACTTTCCTTTGTGTGGGAACACAAGGACTCAGAAAACATACAATGGAATAATGCACATCGCGTAGGTCCAATTTCTCTCCAAAAGTAAATTATAGTCCAACAAGGCATCCACAACTTCGATTTCTACAGATACTACCTTCCCTGTCAGGTTTATTTTAGAAGAAGGTAGGATACCATGTGGACGGAATGATATTTCCTCAAAAGTAGTCAACAAAGTGTTAAATGGGACCAACTCAAGGGATCTCAAAGCCTTCCAACATGAAATGGACATTACACATGTGGATGCACCTTCTTCTACTACTATTCGTCCAATGGTTTTTCTTTCATGGACTACATCGATCGAAAAGGCCACATGATAGGGTAGGCACGATTTTACATCAAAAAGATTAAACTTAGCCATTAGGCTCACATATTCCATACTACCTATGGACGCCAAAAGTGCATCTCACTGCGAATGACAACTCTGGAGCACTTCTAAGGTTGACATCGTAGAGGGTGTTTGGGACAAGTATTCCACTACTGAGTAGTTAGAAGCAACCCTCGCGTTAGGGTTGTGAAACATCTTTTTGAAAACATATTTCAGTATTTTCAGCATAGGATCAACCGGTTTATCAATTGAAAGTGGGGATGAAGTTTTGGCAGTTTGATTATCTTTCCGTGGGGCCTCCTTTTCATAATTCTTGGCTCTGGTCTATAGTAAATTATTGGATCAAACCATATTTATATAGAATTTATCAGTGGCAAGAGCATTTTGTGTGCCCCCAACATTTTTTGGATCACTAGAAGTTGCATTATGTACTTGGGGAAACATATCCTTTAGGATCGTAGGTTGTTGTTGTTTCAAAAACTTCTATGCTTGATCCATCAAGGGGAATTGATAGTTCAGGTGATATTCTTGGCACAACTTGCAAGGAAACTCTTATTTTTATCTTTCTTAACCCCCTTAGAATTATTGACAGGTTTCTACTTATTCTGATTTCCCTCGCCCTTATTACCCTTGTTCTTTTTCCTATCGGGATGTTGAGTGCCCTTTTGGGTAGATTGTGCAAAAATATTTGCATTATGTGATGAGGGAGTGACAGCCTTAGCTTCCTCCACTACAGATTGTTTCACGTATAGTTCATGAATTTGTTTAGCCAGTGATTCTACAGTCGGTGTCTCTACTGAACCAACCACGCCATCGACATGCGATCTAGGATTTGGTTTAGCAAAGTTCATGTTTTGCCTTTGCGCCTTAGGAATTATCTCATAAATAATCCCAGACTGTACATAAATCAAATCCAGCTGCCAGGCCCTAAGTGTGACCTCCTTATCTGAGGTCACTCCCGATGTCGAAACATCTTTTGAAATGTAAGGAAACAAAGACTTTTAAAACCATTCCAAAAGGAATTCATGAGGAATATTTTCTTTAATGAGCCTCTTCCTTCCTCTCCACTCCTAAATATGATCAGATATGTGAGTGGCCTTGTTATGCCAAAAGGTCGACATAAGGTATGTACCGGCATCATACCAGATAGGGATTGGAATTGGTTCAAAAAAACGGTTACTAAGTTAATAAAATTGTCATAGGTGGTAGACAGAAGTTCAATGTACCATTTATCCGCTACATTAGTAATTAGAGTTCATTAAAATAGCCTCATCCAAATCGAATCATCGTTCAACAAGTTGGATGAGCACCACAAATGTAACGTTGTGACATGGTCACCAGGGTCGTCTCTAGTTTTCCCTTCAAACTTGGGAATGTCAAAAGGTAATTTAATCGGGACTGGTGGCTAAGTTGGATCATGGTGTATAGGGTCATTCATGAGTTTTGATAAGTTTGGAAAGTTTAAATTTTCCAGAAAGGGTAATCTTGGCCTAGTTGAAGTTTGATATTGAGGATTCTGGGGCAAGGAAGTTCCTGCACTAGGGTTCCCAAAAGAGAGGTTGGGGTTGTCCCCAACCACCGACTATGATGAAGTAGTACGTTTTTGAAAAGGATTCCATCCAAAATCCAAAGGATTGCTCACTTGTGGCATGTGATATTGTGTTCGACTAGTTCCAGCTGAAGCTGGAGTTGCAGATACAGGAGTTGAGATTCCCCCACTAAAAAGTAAGAAGGGAGAGCTTCCAAAAGGAGCATTTGACACTTGACTAGAAGTATGAAAGCTGAAACCTAAAAAAGAGTTATGGATTCCATATGACACACCAACATAAGTAGATTAAGGGCCTACATAAGGTGAGGATGGAGGAATGTTCCCTCCATACCACATAAATCCTTGAACAAATGAAGTGGAACCATTAGGACTTCTTTGAGTGTTTTGCTAAAAGGAAGAACAGGTAAAAGGTGCACTGGGTATCCCAGTAACAACCTCAGCAAACAGACCAACAATGTTTGAAGGTGCTGAGGGACTAGCCACTCGAGCACTTGGAACAGTCGTAGGTCTGACTTTTTTGCATGGGCGGGGTAGCTAAGCCCAAAATTTAAGCAGCATCGGCACCTCATGGGGCACAAAGTGGTACTAAATGAACCCATGTATGCATAACAATCCTAGTATATGCTCGAACAAAGTATTGGAGGGATATCTCCACAACTAAGTCCTCACATGACCTCATTCTTAACTCCTATGTTAGAGGAGCTTTCCGGTTGATTCTTTGCAAACTTGGATTTACCTAACGACAAGCCACTTAGTCCAAGTTTATCAATCTTGGATAGTTAAAGATCACCTAGTCCAAGATCCTATCCTAAGCTAGTTGATGTAGACCCTAGAAAGAAAAGGTTACTAATATAACATTCTTTTAAGGTTATTATTACTCAAGGTAGCAGAAGTGCAATTTGTGGTGTTTTGACTCAACTGAAAGCAAAGATGATGTAGAAATTTTCAAATATAAATGCTATTCAAAATGATTTTTCCTTTTTCGAGACAAATGAAATTTGCTTAAGAACTTTGAAAACAAAAGACTTTTTTTTTTACTTTTTCTTTTTGAAAATAATTGAAAAACAAGCGTACAAAGAGCCTAACTAAGACTGACAATTCAACTACAATGCTTTATTTCATTTTTCTTTTCAAAAATTGAAAAGCTAATGCAAACTAATGTAGCTAAGCAAGTAAGAAAATATGAACATGTATAAATTCAAGAAAGAGTATTCAGACCCTATAATCACCAGATTTAAAGACTCAACAAGGCTGGACTAAAACCCTACTTTGGATGAAATATTGACTTTGGAAACCAAGTAGATAAAATATTGGAAAAAGTGAAAAGTTCAAACCACTACTAAAGCAATCAGACACATGAAATCGGATCAGAGAACTAATAAAGGTCACAAACTCACATAACTAATTACACTTCAGCCAACAAAGCCAAGAGGAAAGACCCAAACAAAATCTTGCACATGTAACCAACCTAACCCACTCAACATAAACCTTGTAAAGGAAAGATACAGTGAAATGCACCAGACCACAAATCAACACAGAACTAGGAAACAACCCTAAAGAAATATTCAAATGCCAAAAATGCTTAAAAAGGACAAACTCTAGAGCTTAGACACTATCCTATAGAAAATTGCAACTGTCTAGTGGGAAACCCGCGAGTCACTTGCGACTAATACTAAGGAAACCCGCCATTTCAATTAAGAACTCGAGACTGTTACTACAACAACCCACGAGTGGTTACAAAAAATTTCAAAAGAAAAACTTCAAAGACCAGGAATCCTAAAGGTATAGAAGGACTGACTGAAGATCAGATAAATGCAAATCATAACAGAAATGGACAGAGTAAAACTGGACTAAAAACTGGATTAGAGAGACCCCAACACAAACTAGACTCCCTAGTAAAGTCGCCAGTTCTATTGTGAGGGATATCTACCTTATGACTTGGGGTCATAAGGTCACCAACATACTAGGGTGTGGCTTATGGACATCAAGGGTTTAGAACATAAACAAATAGAATAAGGGTTAGTAGGACAAGTACCTTTTTCAGACGGTTGATCCTAGCTTTCAATCCCTTCTTCAAATTCTCCAAATCTCTCTGCACTTCAATACCTGCAAGAAAGATTGATATTTTTCCACAGTACCTCTTATTGTTATATAAAGAAACATGAACATATTACAATTGCATTAGAAATAAATGACAACATAGATCATGATTCATAACAACAAAATCATGCATTACAACATATATGGAAGAAAGACATTCTTTATTACTGAAGGTTCATGGAACATTACAACCCTGTCTGAGACAAGCCTTCTTCTGCAGACCAAGAACTAACTCCTCCTTGCTCCTCTCTCCAAGATATTTCTCCAGCATAAACTTTCTCTCCAAAGTTGCATCCCCTATGCTCTACCCGAACCCTCTATTTATACTTGCTGGTGAGGAGAGGTTATGAGGCCTAGGATGATTACAGGAGTTAGGGAAGTTAGCATTTCGAACCCAACTTCCCCTAAACTAATCATGTTTTTATTTTAAGTTTGTCTTAAGGAACTCGTGGGTATTATTAAGGAAACTCATAATTGACTCGCGACTTCTTCACAGGAAACTCGTGAGTGCAACATTTTAGGGATAGCTCGCGGGTTGTATAAAGGCTCACCTACGAGTGACACGTGAGTTGTCACAAGGAGACCTATGAGTGAGACACGAGTTGTCATAAGGAGACCTGGGAGTGCAAGGCAAAATCATTTATAAAGATGGCAAGGCTAAAGAAACAAGTATGTATCAATGTGTTACTTCCTCTATAATGCTTAAGCTACTTCAATCCACTTTGTCCTTTTGTGCCCCGACACATTTGATGTCAGTACTCAGACAGAGAAGTGTCGTTTCATGGTATAACACCATCTTGTTGTAATTAACTTTTAAATTGAGTTAGCTATAAATTATGATTGTTGTTAAGTTGCAACTGAAAATATTTTCACATTATTAAGTTAAGTACAAATTACAATTAATTACAACAAAATTTAATTTAGAACTTAAGGACTTAGTTACTTAAACTGGGTCCTTATACTTTTGGTTTTTCTTTTTTTTTTCCTCCTCTTTAACTTTAAATTCAACCTCTACTTCTAGCTATGCTTTTAACACTTCTTATTGAGCTTTGGAATCAACCTCTTGTATTTGGAAGGTTGGGACTGTGCTTCAAGATTTATTTTCTCTAAGCCATCTGGTTCTTCCTAAATCATTGTTGCTACTACTATGGTTGGTGTCCTCTCCAAATGCTCATGCTTTGAGTCAACAAAACCTCTTCCTTTGCTTCCCATTCTCAGTGCTACTTTTTCCAATGATGCAACTCTCTTGTAGTACTCCTCTTCTTGCAAGCTCTCATTCTAATATGGCCACCTAAACTTGCAGGCAGAACAATGTTGATATACAATGTTCTGAGGATCATGCCTTATTAACCTTTATTCTCCAAAATGGAATGCATCACATGCATCTACTTCTTTATTGGCTTCTTTAATGATTGATATGTTGTATGCAACTACAAGAATGGGAAAAGGAGGCAATGGTGCCTTCTTGGCTACTAAGAGGGCTACACACACCACCATTAAAAAAATTCCTATATGCAATGTCTTGTAGTACAAGCTTGTCTAAATAAATCCTTGGAGGAAATGTGGGCTCTTTCTAACCCAGAAGATTCTTAGGTAGGTACCATTGGTAGTTAAATAACAATCTCCTATAGTGGTGATTGATTGAATGGATTTATCTGACATACACTATGCAGGTTATCAAAACAACAACTTATACATGGAGTCCATGAAGTGCTCACAAATATAATGATAGTGGATTATATACTTATGATCCCAAAGCATATGGTAGTAAACATGTGCAAGGGAGTCACTTGGCTACCACTTCCATCCCATTTGTAGAAAATTGTTGGAGGCACAAATTGACTTAATTGGTTATGATGACACAATGAATGATGGTGGGATCCTTATAGCTTTATGTTTGTCTCTTGAAATAGTCTTGGTGACGGATGTTGATAAAACTATGGACTAGTTAAAGATCGTTCCTTCCTTTCCTATGTCACTTAATGGATCAAAGGGACCCAATCTTCCTTAAAATTAGCAACATATTCCTCCCCATAGGGTATATTGATTAATTTTGTTGTGAATATGTAGGGATTCCTCAGATACTTGGTGGGATGGGATCTTGGGTGAAAATGTGAATCCGGGTGTCTATTTTGCTTGATTTTTAAGAAAATAAATGTTATTTTTCAAAAAAAATTCAACTTATGGAAAACAAAATTATTGTTGTGATTAGAATTTCACTTTACCATAGAAACAAAAAAATTGAAGAATTTTGTTAGCTTTCTATTAGTTATTTTTCATATTTCTTGTATTGACATTTAATATGTCAATCTAGAAATTGTTTGACAGTGTGTTCCTTAAAAATAAAGGGGCAGATAATTATTCATGTCTTCTTATGTCAATGTATTCCTTATTAAACACGTTTTTATGAAAAGAAAAATCTGCTATAACAATCTAAACAGGGTCTATAAAATGTATGACTATATTTTTGTATTTAACAAATGAATGTTATAATTAATTAATTTTTTTGAATTGGATCACTCTAAAAAATGTTTATTATGAATAGATTTATTCTTCCACCATGTTTTCCTTAATTTCTAACTAAACATTAAAAATGTAAAAATACCATTTTGAAAAGAACACTCCAAAGTTATATAACATAAAAATTTTATTTTTTCCGATGTATATTTTTGGAGATATTAAATTTCAATTTTAATCAATCATAATAACATTTAAAATACACATGAATTTTTAGCAAAAGTAGCATATCACAACCAAATTCAATGAAAATTATATCTATCGAAACTAATGGTATTGGTTCCAAAACTATATTCATATTATTTCAAAGGGCTCATTCCTTTTGAAATTAGATTAAAAAAAGGAGTAATGGGAATTTGCTAACTCTTCAGGTTTTCGGTCGAATTATTAGTTACAATGAAAGTTAAATACTTTCTTACAAATTTAAGTTTAGATGGAATCACCGGTTTTTGGTCGAAAGAATATGTTCGGTTGAAAACATAATTTTGTTGGCTAGAAAAAAAAGTAACCACTTGTCTTTGGTAGAAAACATATTTATAGACTCATAGGTATAAACATATTTCGCATATTTACATTATACCTCAATTTCCTAGTGTTATTACAAGTAAAGGGTGAAGGTTTTTCTAGGAAACTTCTTCTAATGTGAAGGGTTTTTTTTTCAATTCAAGGTGTTTTTGGAAATATATGGGAAATATATTATCAAGTCAAGATTTTTTTAACAAATTTTATAAAATCAAGGTTTTTTGGAAAATTTATTTAAGGCAAAGGTCTCTTAGGCATTTTCTCACAAGCCTTGGAGTAAACTTATGAAAATATTTTTTACTTTCTTTTAAGAAATATTTATGTTGCGCTATAGAATTTTAAGCTTTGAAATTGCAATTTTTTTTTAATGTAAAGGGCTATTAAAATTGCAATTGCAATTTTTTTTTGATCGATTGTAGCTCTGTCTGCATAATTTTTCATCATGGTCTTTTTGGACTTGTACATTGCGGATAAAAGAGATTACTTCCCCGCCTTCCAAGCACATCTTTAGGGAAATTTACTCTTTTTCTTCTTTCCTTTTATTTTGCATCTGACCTCAAGTGATTTGGAAATTCTCAACAAACCTCTAGAATGACTGCTTTCTCATAAGTTCTTTTCAATTACTTAATTAAATTCAAGTTTTAGCTTGAATGAAATGGTCAAGCTGGATACTAAAAATCAATGCTTCCAATTATTTCGAAGTTGGTCTGCAACCATTTCTACCATCACTGATTGAATCTAATCCCTGGTAATTTCTCAAGAAGTATGCGATTCATATTGCTGTTATAGTTCAAAATCAGATGCAGATAATGATATCTAGGCATTCATGGAAATTCCTTATGTCCTAATTTAAAATTCAATTATGCTCAAATGATGTGAGAAATTTGCTAATCATATTTTATTTTTGCAGGGGACTGCAAGAGATTTTTGTTCTTGGCGGTGCCATAGGTCAAAATCACGAGAAAAGTGCCAGCGAGCTCAGACTTAGGCGAGGTCCATGCCTGATGTCTAATCTATTCAAAAATCCTCGCAGGAGACTTTGTGCCTGATGCCATATGTCAAATAAAATGGAAAAACTGGAGCAAAATAACGCCGATAGTATAGTATTGGTGAATTTTTAGGCAGGTTCTAGCTCATATCTCAACATGGTTGTAAAGGAAAAGACAGGTAAAAACAATATGGAAAAAAAAAAGCATAAGAAGGGGAAGAAGATACTAAGAATATTGTTTCGTTTTACAATTTATTTGACTTGGCAGACACCATGGATATCACATCGATGACAGGGATAATTTTAGGGGCAAAATTTTCCATGTTTTTCTCCCAAAAAATATTCGCCATTTTGCATTTTTTAGAAGCCCCGTTTCACCCAATTTTGATGGGGTAAAATGTTTTCACCCTAAAAATCGCCAAATTATTATATAGACGATATAAAATCCTTGGAAATTAAAATATTTTTTGAAAAATATCGTGAATCATTTAATAGTTGGCGTTTTAAAAATCGGTAATATTCGCCAACATTTATACACTTTTAAATAAGTATGGTTCCTTAAAATCATCCCTGACTGATGAGTATTGGTACTATTGCATCTGTTACCAATACAATTGCATTTCCAGTTATGACCGTCTTGTTCATAATTCTTATGAATGAATTCAAAGAGAATACATACATCCATAATTTGGTACACAAAGTGTCTAAGGTAAAGCTTATTCCACTTTAGATTTAAAATATCAAAATGGTTTTTTTTATTAGAAAAACAAAGATGAGCTGAAATTACCAAGTTGTGTCATCCAAAACCCCATTAGAATTGTTTGTATTCAAGTTTATTCTTGTTATTAGGCTTTGGCCAAGAACTAAAAAACGAATCTGAATTTTACAACATCTGGGATGATGTAAGGCCTGAAATTTCACCGTCAAAATGCCCATTGTTGTCCTTAGCCTAAACTGTTATGTGAAGTTAATATTTACTATTCATTTGGCACAAAATAAAAGCATGTCATTACAACATTGAAGTTAGCCAAGTTAATTTAAAGTATTTCCCAAAGCAACATGTTCTTTGCAAAATGAAATTTGACAATTCAGACTTTGTGATTTGAATGTGTATAATGTCGAAATTGGAATTCTGCTATTTTTTGTGATGCCAATATCTTTTAATAATTAAGTTAGTAGAGTTGTTCAATGCAAGGTATAGATTTTGTTTTGTTACATGCCACCTGTGATGTAAGTTATAACAAGTGTGGCTAGTTCTCACTGAAAGCCTACATATGCAAAAGAAGTTAGTTTTGCTCATAGACACAACAGACATGAGATGAGGGATACTTTAACATGTTGCATTGATTTATCATGTTGGTGGCATTTTGTACTTTCCAAGGCACTTGAAGATCTTTATTAGAAGGAAGCAACAAATTTTGTTATGCAACAACTGTTGTCATAGTCTTGTTTCAGAATATTGCTTTTGCTCGCACTTTTGGGTGGTTGAAACTTGGAAGAAAACAACCAAACACCTTATCTAGAAATGAGACCTCCTCAATCATGCAGGGTATTGGTGCAAACCTCCACCAACTGCTTGTACTAGAGGAAGACCATTGTTTCTGTCTAAACTTCCAAGGAGTCCATTTTGCTAATAAAATGGTCCATGGACTCCGACAATCAACTCCATTGTCCATGTAAGTTCCAAGGCTAATATTTAGAGTAAAACTTGGTTGTCAGCCTGAGGATACCCCCTTGTAGAGAGTAAGGTCAATATGGTATCATTTCTCTCTATCAAACATAAAATTGCAAATACTAGGTCATGAAATAATATCCAGGTCACATTTTTAACATTTTGGTCAAGGAACTAATTACTAAGAATTGTGAATGTTTCTAAAGAAACCATCTGAGGTTTTTTAATGTAGGAAAACGAAATAGTAAATCATAATTAAACTTTAAAATTCCAACCCGTGCTTGAAATTTCTATTTTTTTTGCACGTATTTTCAAATAAAAACATTTGTGAATAAAAATGCAAAGAAGATATATTCTTTCTTACCATTTAGTTTCCCATGAGCTACTAACAAGAGCAGTGTACAAAAGTGGCAAGGCAGAAATTAACACATTTTTTTCCTAATCTTATCAAAATGGATGATAACCAGCTTCAAGAGCTACATTAGTTTGACCTTTGGTTAGAAGCATGTCTACACAAAGATTGTAAGCTACTGCTAGGTTTTTATGGGGATTATTAATACTTATATTGGACATAACTTGTAAGGTAGTTGATGGAATTGATACGCCATAGCTTACGTTTAACCACATGATTGAAGGAATTTGTATAACTTAGGATAAATTTTTTCCTATCAAGGGTGTCGTTTAACTTTCGTTGATCACACTCTTAAAGCAGACATTCTGTGTTGTTAAATGGTTTTCGTGATATTTAATATAGTCCATGTGAAAGGGCATATTTTTTGTGATTAATTGGCCTCCATATTGACAAGACATTTAATGTGAATAACCATGTACTTCGGTAACTTTACCCAAGCCATCACATGCCTTTGTCATTTGGCCTTTTCAATATGGAACAAAGAGAAAGCGCCATTTAGATAATTACATTTCAAACATAAAATAATATTTCTTGATATTTGACTAGTGAGGACCACCTTAGACAAAGTTTTGAAGAAGGGAAAAGGTAAAATAAAAATAAAAGAAAAAGACTAAATTGAGAGAAGGAAAATCAAACTCTTTTCTTATAGAGAAACAACTAGCTTTAAGGGACTCGGAGTGGATTTTTCACAAGGAGGAAGAAGAATGGGATTTGACATTGAGAATGACTTGGCTTAGAGTAGGTCATAGGAATATTAAAAAATTTCATAGAGAAGCCATCAAAAGTGAAGCAACCAATCATTTCTTTAGCTTAATATTAAGGAAAGACCTTTTTAATGTGGGTAGAGAAAATACCTTTCTATAGCATTAACTACATTGTTGAAATAGTAGGAAAGGGCCCACCATCTGTAGCATTAGTTTTTTTTAAGGTGGATCTGTTAGGAGGAAAGGGACCACCTTGTCATCGAGCTCACCTAGTTTGAATAACTATAGAATTTCGTAATTCTTTTGGTGTGATCATTTGTTGATACAATGCATGTCTGTGGATTAAGCAAGTAGTTTGTTGCTGGATCAACTAGTCATTTATAGCATTAATAAATTGCTGAAAGAATTAGTTAATTAAAGTATGTAAATCCTACATTGCTGAAACAGTTGATTACTTGGCATGTGTGATCTCTCTTAGGGTATGCAAGTGATTTCTTGATAATTAGAAGTGTTGAAAAATATTTAATTTCTTGTTGAATTGATATCATAGGTTGAATTCGTTATGATTAATTAATGTTGAAACAAATCTAGATGAATGTGTGGTTGTAGTTCATGGTCAAGTAGAATTGAGAATTCTGTAGCTTGGATGTTATGTCAACAACATAGAACAAATCTTTCATTCTTGCACGAGTGGTGATTGGATTTAACTTCTTGCAAAAGTAATATAGGACTTAACATCTTGCAAAAATAATATATATTCTTTATCTTATGAACAATTCTATATTTCCATTCTTGCTACAGTGATTTCATTTTTCCACAAGGAGTGATTTATTCTTGGAGATTGAATTAGTAGTAATTCTTCTTGAAGATTGAATTATCAGCTAGAATTAAGATGATTTAGTGAGAAAGAAGTTACATAACATTTTCAGCAATTACGTTGTTCAATTTAGCATTGGTTGATTTGGGTGATTGTATGAAAATTAGTGTCAAAAAGAATTGAAATAATATGAAGAGAAACCTATTAGAAGAAAAAGTGAAAGCACAATGAATTGTGATTTCTTAGGAATCAAAGAGATGGATAATCTTCTTGGATAAACATTCACCAATTTTTTTACAATATTTGATAAATCAGTGAAAGATTCATCATTTTTTACAATATTTTATAATGCAGTGAAATGTTCGCCAAGATTTTACAATATCTTATAATTTAGTGAAAGATTCACCAAGATTTTACAACATTATATAATAAATGAAAGATTCTCCAAAACACACACACACACACACACATATATTATTGATAAAATTGCCTTCAAATTTTCCTATATATCAGAGATATTCGCCCATTTTTTATACATATAAATATAGGGGGGTTTAAAATCACCCCCGCAAATTTCCATGCTTATTTTGGTGTTTTTGTCATACCTTAAGGGAACCACACAACACTCACGGGTGGCCTACTGCAAAGTCACTAGTTCCTGAAGTAATCGTGGGTTTGCAGTGACGAACCCGCGAGTAAATTGCGATGTCCTCACTTGACAATCGCGAGTACTATGGAATGGATGTTTTTTACAAATCTAATGGAAAAAATGTTGATTTGGAAGGACAAAATGGTGCTAGAGTGGAGGGAAAGGGAGCACAAAGATATGGATAGGGTGGCCATGGGATATTCAATGACACTTAATGCCCTTCGGAGGCGCGGATTGTTAAAATTATACCACACTTTGAACATGAGATCCCAAGTTTGACTATTAGAAACATTGGTACCGCTATGGGATCATGATCTTGGTATGTTCAATCTTCAGGGAGAAACCCTAGAGCTTATCACATAAGACATTTATTTTGTCACCGAATTGTCTCATCGAGGGGCACCTATGAACTTAGGTGGAACCGGTCGAGGGGGTAATCCCCTTAGCGTACATGATTGGTCAACACATACTACGTACCTGGAACATAGAAATCAGGGACATAAATATCGATTGCATAGATCACCAGCTTCCCATCGAAAGTGCTTGTAAGCATTGTTGTTAGAGTGGCGGGGTCATCTGCATTGCACTTGGCTACACGGACCCACATGTGTATATCAGTGCAGTGTATTTGAGGCGTTCTCTTTGACTGGTGTTCGGGTTTGGTCTCGATAATGAAGAAACAACTCTCAGACTGCAGGATAGGGAAGAAGAAGAACTTCGGCAATGCGAGCATTTTGGTTTCTTTCTTCTTCTTCGAGAGTGCCTGCATTGAGCCATGTAGTGACACTTCCACGCTCCCCTCCCCGTGAGCCTAGACTTACGTGGTGGGGTGATGTATTCCTCCGCCATGATGGTGGTGAGGTCCAGTGTGGCTATGATGACAAATTATATGCGTGGTGGAGTCACCATGTGCCTGCTTTGGAGCAGTTCCCATATGTTGGTTTGGACTTTCTTGGTGATCCCTAGTTGGTTCTCCCTCCAAGAGAAGCATGGGGAGATATGGGTGAGTTTTTTAATTTTCACATATTTAAATTTTTACGAATTTTTTGTATATAAGTTTATATACGTATGTACTTTATTTGAGTCTGACCCGTCTCTTATGATATGCATATATTGGGCTTGTCCTTCTAGACGGGCATCCTAGGACTTCCGTATGACCAGTAGACGACGACAAAGATGAAGCTATGCTTCATATAGTGGAGGGAAAGCTGGCTAGGATTACCCATGATGCACTAGCATTGAGGATGGAGATTATTCCCATGGCCATGCAGGAGCATGTGGTGGGAGTACCTCCAACCTAGCTATGCCTGAAAGGTGTCCAGGGCTATCCTATGTTACCGAGAGGTCGTGGAGGCAGCTATAACTAATGAGGTTGAGTAGATTCCATAGTTTTAGAATATGAGGATTATGATCCTATTTTTGTATTTTGGATGTAATTATTGACTGGATTTTCGGACCAGAAAATCAATGTATATGGACATATTTTTTTACATATATATATCTCGTTATTTACATGTGTCTCAAATGTGTCTATGTATTTATTTTACAAAGTGTGTGACAAATTCCAGTCTAATATGTAGTTAGAAAATGCATCAGTGATTGTATTTTGATTTCTTGAAATATGTTGATATATAATATGTTCAAAATTTCTTTCAAGTAACCTTATTCACAAAAACTGATGTAAAAGGGTAGGTTGTCTCACCTGGTAGACCCCATTGAGTTGAGAGACCACTAACTGAGAATTGAGTTTGACTTCCAGGCAAGTGATACCATGCGATATAAAATCCCAAAGAAGCTTAATAACGACATTGTATTCAACTACATTGTTAGTTGTAGGACCTAAACAAGCGCTCCTAAACAAGCGCTCCTAAGGCAACCAGTTGTCTTTTGGGTGCATAAATGACCCAAGCAATTGAAGCCTGATTGCAAGTGTGAAGGATGGAGCCATCAACAAACCCTACAAACCACTCCAAGGACATCTAAAACAACACCAGACTACATAAGAAACACTAACAAAAAATGACCATTTACAAAAATATATAATTATAATATAATAAAAAACTTCATGCCTAAGTGTAATACTTCTTCAGGTAGATACGGTTTTGGGGCTCGGGAAGCTTATTTCCATTATAATCAATTAACTCATACGCACCCTTCTTTAAGAATTTTGACACAATGTATGGGCCTAACCACATAGATTTGAACTTGCCTACCCCCAAGGGTCCTTATCCTAGTCCCAGACCAAAACAAACTCTTCTTCGAAGAAAACCCTAGGTTTAACGGCTTTGTCATATTGATTTTTCACCCGTTGCTTGTGTGCCTCATTTGTTGTGAGTGCATATCTACATTGTTCATCTAGATTTTCTAAATGCAACAAACGTTTCTCGAACTCAGAAGTATCGGGAAGTACATGAATTGCGATTTTTAAGGATGGTATCTCACATTCTACCAGCGTGACTGCTTCCACCCCATGAAAAAGATGGAAAGGTGAAAACCCTATAGCAATCTTAACATTCATTTAGTATTCCCAAAGGATAAGATACAACATGATGTTCTAGTTTGACCTACTTTCATTTATCATTCACTTGAGAATGGTTTTCAAGGTCTTGTTAACTGCCTCTAGTCAGTGTCCATTCTTTTGCGGGTAGAAAGAAGATGTGTTGTCTTGCCTCAAACCTAACATAGTAGTCAATTCCGTCATCATCTTGTTCTGAAAAATGACTGCCATGGTCAGTGATAATCTGCTTCGAAATACCTAACCTAGCGATGATCTGATTGAATACAAAATACGATGTCGTCTCACCATTGGCTTTAAAGGTAGGAATTTCCTCTACCCACTTCATAAATTAGTCAACAACGACATTGATATATTTGTGCCCCCCAACAGACATTGGTTATAGGTCATGAAATATACCCCCCACTTGGTGAAGGGCCCTACCACGATGATGGGAAAAATAGGAGTAGGGTGCGACCGCATTTTTCTGGTATAAAGACGACATGGATGACAACGCTTTACAACCTCTAAAAAATATTTGAAGATGGTAAGCTAGAAATACCGACACTTGAGATCTTCTAGGCTGTTGCTAACCCAAATAAATGACCCCCACACGCTCTGCTATGAGAATCATTCAGGACAAGCTAAACCTCCTCATGGGTAAGGCATCGACGTAAGTCTATATAACGTATCACTGATTATGAATTAGTTTTTAGCATTCAATATTAACTTGCATCGATCTTCCCATGAGGTCATAGGACACTTCAAATTCTAGAGATATACTAGGATATCGCCATACCAAGGATCAGAACTTGAAATTAAGAAAATGTGCTCATCAGCTAATGGCTCATCTTTTATCACCATGCTTTCATCACTAGAGAACTCTAAGATAAGCTCCACGAATACTAGGGACTTCTTAGACTTGGTGGACTGAAAATCCAGGTCAAACCCTTGGAGAATGACAATACACTTATTGAATTTTCCCTCGATTATGCGTCAGGATAAAATGTTCTAGACATGATTTACGTCTACAATGACAATAGTTGTCGTTAGTAGAATGTAGTGTCTCAACCTCTAGATGGCATAGACTGCTACCAAAGCCAATTTATCGACATGTGAATATCTAATTTCAGGGCCATCCAAAGCGCAAATAAGATAGTAGATAATGTGTTCTTGGAACTCATCATCTTCCTGAACTAGGACTACACCTATCGTAGACTCGAATGCAACCAGATACAATATGAAGTCCTTCGTGTAATTTGGCGGGCGCAAAAGAGGAGCTAATATCAATGCTTTATTCAATGCCCCAAAGGATTGTTGTGTAGCTTCATCCCATAGAGATGGGGTGTATTGCTTAAGCAAGCGCATGAGTCCCTTAGTGATCTTGGCATAGTTCACAATAAATCGTCAGAGAAAGATTGACTTTCCTTGTAGACTTTGTGATTGTTTGATGGTTCGAGGAGGAGGCAGATTAACAATTTCCTCTACTTTCAATGGATCGACCCTTATTCCTTTGTTGGAGAATATGAAACCTAAAAGTCACCTCGAATCGACGCAGAAAACACACTTATGGGGATTTAAGAGAATCTTGTAATGTCTGTATCTTTCAAAAATTAACCGAAGATGATCTGGATGATCCTTCCTCTTTTGAGCATGGTCCGGAAGATCATCTAGGTATGGTTCAACAATGTGCTTAATATCATGGAAAGCAAATTTCAATGCACATTGAAAGGTTTCCCCGACGTTCTTCAAGCCAAAATGCATCTTTTTGTACACAAATGTACCCTTAGGGAAGATGAAGGAAGTTTTGTGTTGGTCTTTGGGTTTGATCTGAATCTGTTTATATCCTGAAAAACCATCCATAAATGAAAAAAACTCGCTACCCTCACACACATCAATAATATGATCAATGAAAGGTGTGGGGTAGTTCTCCTTAGGACATGCCTTTTTTAAGTCCCGAAATCAGTAGAGACATGTATGGTCCCTTACTTCTTATCGACCAGAACGGGATTGGATACTCATCCTGTAAGAGAGATAGGGTAAATGAAACCGACTTTCAACAACTTTTCCACTTCATCCTTCACGACTGTTGCTTTTCGTTGATTTACAGGTCGAATATTTTGTCGAACAAGTTTAACGTGAGGGTAGGTTTTGATTTCATGCTCTACAATTGATGGGTCAATTCCTATCATATCCTTGTAAGACCAGGCAAAAACGTCAAGGAATTCCTTAAATAAAGTAGTGTAGGTGGCAATCTCTTCAAGAGAAGAGTTTTCTCTAATATACAAATTTTCCACGACATTAGGTTTTTTTGGAGATATTGATCGGTATGGTGGCGGAAATGTTTGCCATATTCCCCTTAGTAAACACTCCCTCCTTCGGTAAAGGATTCACAAGATGGTCAATACCTTTAGCTAGTCTCACATGGAACTCAGATTTTTCTATCTTGCTTAGGTCTAGAAGGAAGTAGGATTTGTGATGTAAGTCTTCACAAATATTCTCAATTCCTATCTTGGCTTCCAGAATGTCTTCGTCAAAAGTAAAAACCATATCCAAGTAGTCATCAGAATAAGTTGAGCTCTCTTCCCATGCGGGAAAGTAATATTGATCTGACTCCTCTGAGATGGAAGGAGTCATGATGGAATCAATGATAGCATCGAATATAGCTTGGTAGACTACTTTTGTTGCTGATAAAGGAACTTGAGGCTCTTCTTGCGAAGGGAGAAACCATGGGTCGGTTCTATCTATAAGTGTGCTAATGTTATTCCCTAAACTAGTCGAATGTAAGTAGTTTATAGGAGCGGGCATATCGAAAGTGCCCATCGACGTTGTATACATCTCAACTCCCAAACTTTTGTTCACTAGGTGCGACTGATCAATAAATGGTACGTTAGACTCTAAAGTCTCCATACGTCCCTTCCGAGTATATTTCATTTGGTTAATAGCTACCAACTTTCCTTTGTGTGGGAACACAAGGACTCAGAAAACATACAATGGAATAACGCACATCGCGTAGGTCCAACTTCTCCCCAAAAGTAAATTATAGTCCAACGAGGCATCCACAACTTCGATTTCTACAGATACTACTTTCCCTGTCAAGTTTATTTTAGAAGAAGGTAGGATACCATGTGGACGGAATGATATTTCATCAAAAGCAGTCAACAAAGTGTTAAATGGGACCAACTCAGGGGATCTCAAAGCCTTCCAACATGAAATGGACATTACACATGTGGATGCACCTTCTTCTACTACTATTCGTCCAATGGTTTTTCTGCCATGGACTACATTGATCGAAAAGGCCACATGATAGGGTAGGCATGATTTTACATCAAAAAAATTAAACTTAGCCATTAGGCTCGCATATTCCATACTACCTATGGACGCCAAAAGTGCATCTCACTGCAAATGACAACTCTGGAGCACTTCTAAGGCTGACATCGTAGAGGGTGTTTGGGACAAGTATTCCACTATTGAGTAGTTAGAAGCAACCCTCGCATTAGGGTTGTGAAACATCTTTTTGAAAACATATTTCAGTATTTTCAGCATAGGATCAACCGGTTTATCAATTGAAAGTGGGGATGAAGTTTTGGCAGTTTTATTATCTTTCCACAGGGCCTCCTTTTCATAATTCTTGGCTCTGGTCTATAGTAAATTATTGGATCAAACCATATTTATGTAGAATTTATCAGTGGCAAGAGCATTTTGTGTGCCCCCAACATTTTTTGGATCACTAGAAGTTACATTATGCACTTGGGGAAACATATCCTTTATGATCGTAGGTTGTTGTTGTTTCAACAACTTCTATGCTTGATCCATCAAGGGGAATTGATAGGTCAGGTTATCTTCTTGGCACAACTTGCAAGGAAACTCTTCTTTTTATCTTTCTTACCCCCCTTAGAATTATTGATAGGTTTCTACTTATTCTGATTTCCCTCGCCCTTATTACCCTTGTTCTTTTTCCTATCAGGATGTTGAGTGCCCTTTTGGGTAGATTGTGCAAAAATATTTGCATTATGTGATGAGGGAGCGACAGCCTTAGCTTCCTCCACTACAGATTGTTTCACGTATAGTTCATGAATTTGTTTAGCCAGTGATTCTACAATCGGTGTCTCTACTAAACCAACCACGCCATCGACATGCGATCCAGGATTTGGTTTAGCAAAGTTCATGTTTGGCCTTCGCGCCTTAGGAATTATCTCATAGATAATCCTAGACTGTGCATAAATCAAATCCAGCTGCCGGGCCCTGAGTGTGGCCTCCTTATCTGAGGTCACTCCCGATGTCGAAACATCTTTTGAAATGTAAGGAAACAAAGACTTTTAAAACCATTCCAAAAGGAATTCATGAGGAATATTTGCTTTAATGATCCTCTTCCTTCCTCTCCACTCCTAAATATGATCAGATATGTGAGTGGCCTTTTTATGCCAAAAGGTCGACATAAGGTATGTATCGGCATCACACCAGATAGGGAGTTGGAATTGGTTCAAAAAAACGGTTACTAAGTTAATAAAATTGTCATAGGTGGTAGATAGAATTTCAATGTACCATTTATCCGCTACATTAGTAATTAGAGTTTGTTAAAATAGCCTCATCCAAATTGAATCATCGTTCAACGAGTTGGATGAGCACCACAAATGTAACGTTGTGACATGGTCACCAGGGTCGTCTCTAGTTTTCCCTTCAAACTTGGGAATGTCAAAAGGTAATTTAATCGGGACTGGTGGCTAAGTTGGATCATGGTGTACAGGGTCATTCATGAGTTTTGATAAGTTTGGAAAGTTTAAATTTTCCAGAAAGGGTAATCTTGGCCTAGTTGAAGTTTGATATTGAGGATTCTGGGGCAAGGAAGTTCCTGCACCAGGGTTCCCAAAAGAGAGGTTGGGGTTGTCCCCAACCACCGACTATGATGAAGTAGTACTTTTTTGAAAAGGATTCCATCCAAAATCCAAAGGATTGCTCACTTGTGGCATGTGATATTGTGTTCGACCAGTTCCAGCTGAAGCTAGAGTTGCAGATACAGGAGTTGAGATTCCCCCACTAAAAAGTAAGAAGGGAGAGCTTCCAAAAGGAGCATTTGACACTTGACTAGAAGTATGAAAGCTAAAACCTGAAAAAGAGTTATGGATTCCATATGACACACCAACATAAGTAGATTAAGG
The DNA here is from genome assembly GCA_001517045.1 of Pseudotsuga menziesii. Taxonomy (NCBI): domain Eukaryota; kingdom Viridiplantae; phylum Streptophyta; class Pinopsida; order Pinales; family Pinaceae; genus Pseudotsuga; species Pseudotsuga menziesii. The sequence goes on along the minus strand of LPNX010878428.1, from coordinate 161,181 downwards.
GCCTACATAAGGTGCGGATGGAGGAATGTTCCCTCCATACCACATAAATCCTTGAACAAATGAAGTGGAACCATTAGGACTTCTTTGAGTGTTTTGCTAAAAGGAAGAACAGGTAAAAGGTGCACTGGGTATCCCAGTAACAACCTCAGCAGACGGACCAACAATGTTTGAAGGTGCTGAGGGACTAGCCACTCAAGCACTTAGAACAGTCGTAGGTCTGACTTTTTTGCATGGGTGGGGTAGCTAAGCCCAAAATTTAAGCAGCATCGGCACCTCATGGGGCCCAAAGTGGTACTAAATGAACCCATGTATGCATAACAATCCTAGTATATGCTCGAACAAAGTATCGGAGGAATATCTCCACAACTAAGTCCTCACATGACCTCGTTCTTAACTCTTGTGTTAGAGGAGCTTTCCGGTTGATTCTTTGCAAACTTGGATTTACCTAACGACAAGCCACTAAGTCCAAGTTTATCAATCTTGGATGGTTAAAGATCACCTAGTCCAAGATCCTATCCTAAGCTAGTTGATGTAGACCCTAGAAAGAAAAGGTTACTAATATAACATTCTTTTAAGGTTATTATTACTCAAGGTAGCATAAGTGCAATTTGTGGTGTTTTGACTCAACTGAAAACAAAGATGATGTAGAAATTTTCAAATATAAATGCTATTCAAAATGATTTTTCCTTTTTCAAGACAAATGAAATTTGCTTAAGAACTTTGAAAACAAAAGACTTTTTTTTTTTACTTTTTCTTTTTGAAAATAATTGAAAAACAAGCATACAAAGAGCCTAACTAAGACTGACAATGCAACTACAATGCTTTATTTCATTTTTCTTTTCAAAAATCAAAAGCTAATGCAAACTAATGTAGCTAAGCAAGTAAGAAAATATGAACATGTATAAATTTAAGAAAGAGTATTCAGACCCTATAATCACCAGATTTAAAGACTCAACAAGGCTGGACTAAAACCCTACTTTGGATGAAATATTGACTTTGGAAACCAAGTAGATAAAATATTGGAAAAAGTGAAAAGTTTAAACCACTACTAAAGCAATCAGACACATGAAATCGGATCAGAGAACTAATAGAGGTCACAAACTCACATAACTACTTACACTTCAGCCAACAAAGCCAAGAGGAAAGACCCAAACAAAATCTTGCACATGTAACCAACCTAACCCACTCAACGTAAACCTTGTAAAGGAAAGATACAGTGAAATGCACCAAACCACAAATCAACACAGAACTAGGAAACAACCCTAAAGAAATATTCAAATGCCAAAAATGCTTAAAAAGGACAAACTCTAGAGCTTTGACACTATCCTATAGAAAATCGCAACTGTCTAGTGGGAAACCCGCGAGTCACTTGCGACTAATACTAAGGAAACCCGTCATTTCAACTGAGAACTTGAGACTGTTACTACAACAACCCACGAGTGGTTACAAAAAATTTCAAAAGAAAAACTTCAAAGATCAGGAATCCTAAAGGTATAGAAGGACTGACTGAAGATCAAATAAATGCAAATCATAACAGAAACGGATAGAGTAAAACTGGACTAAAAACTAGATTAGAGAGACCCCAACACAAACTAGACTCCCTAGCAAAGTCGCCAGTTCTATTGTGAGGGATATCTACCTTATGACTTGGGTTCATAAGGTCACCAACATACTAGGGTGTGGCTTATGGACATCAAGGGTTTAGAACATAAACAAATAGAATAAGGGTTAGTAGGACAAATACCTTTTTCAGACGGTTGATCCTAGCTTTCAATCCCTTCTTCAAATTCTCCAAATCTCTCTGCACTTCAATACCTGCAAGAAAGATTGATATTTTTCCACAGTACCTCTTATTGTTATATAAAGAAACATGAACATATTACAATTGCATTAGAAATAAATGACAACATAGATCATGATTCATAACAACAAAATCATGCATTACAACATATATGGAAGAAAGACATTATTTATTACTGAAGGTTCAGGGAACATTACAACCCTGTCTGAGACAAGCCTTCTTCTGCAGACCAAGAACTGACTCCTCCTTGCTCCTCTCTCCAAGATATTTCTCTAGCATAAACTTTCTCTCCAAAGTTGCTTCCCCTATGCTCTACCCAAACCCTCTATTTATACTTGTTGGTGAGGAGAGGTTACGAGGCCTAGGATGATTACGTGTGTTAGGGAAGTTAGCATTTCGAACCCAACTTCCCCTAAACTAATCATGTTTTTATTTTAAAGTTTTTCTTAAGGAACTAGCGGGTATTATTAAGGAAACTCACAACTGACTCGCAACTTCTTCACAGGAAACTCGGGAGTGCAACATTTTAGGGATAGCTCGCGGGTTGCATAAAGGATCACCTGCGAGTGACACGCGAGTTGTCACAAGCAGACTTGCGAGTGACACACGAGTTGTCACAAGGAGACCTACGAGTGCAAGGCAAAATCATTTATAAAGATGGCAAGGCTAAAGAAACAAGTATGTATCAATGCGTTACTTCCTCTAAAATGCTTAGGCTACTTCAATCCACTTTTTATTTTTGTGCCCCGACACATTTGGTGTCAGTACTCAGACAGAGAAGTGTCATTTCATGGTATAACACCATCTTGTTGTAATTAACTTTTAAATTGAGTTAGCTATAAATTATGACTGTTGTTAAGTTGCAACTGAAAATATTTTCACATTATTAAGTTAAGTACAAATTACAATTAATTACAACAAAAGTTAATTTAGAACTTAAGGACTTAGTACTTAAACCAGGTCCTTATACTTTTGTTTTTTCTTCTTTTTTTCCTCCTCTTTAACTTTCAATTCAGCCTCTACATCTGGCTATGCTTTTAACACTTCTTATTGAGCTTTGGAATCAACCTCTTGTATTTGGAAGGTTGGGATTGTGCTTCAAGATTTATTTTCTCTAAGCCATCTAGTTCTTTCTAAATCATTGTTGCTACTACTATGGTTGGTGTCCTCTCCAAATGCTCATGCTTTGAGGTAGCAAAACCTCTTCCTTTGCTTCCCATTCTCAGTGCTACTTTTTCCAATGATGCAACTCTCTTGTAGTACTCCTCTTCTTGCAAGCTCTCATTCTAATATGGCCACCTAAACTTGTAGGCACAACAATGTTGATATACAATGTTCCAAGGATCATGCCTTATTAATCTTTATTCTTCAAAATGGAATGCATCACATGCATCTACTTCTGCATTGGCTTCTTTAATGATTGATATGTTGTATGCAACTACAAGAATGGGAAAAGGAGGAAATGGTGCCTTCTTGGCTACTAAGAGGGCTACACACACTCCATTAAAAAAATTCCTATATGCAATGTCTTGTAGTACAAGCTTGTCTAAATAAATCCTGGGAGGAAATGTGGGCTCTTTCTAACCCAAAAGATTCTTAGGTAGGTACCATTGGTAGTTAAATAACAATCTCCTATAGTGGTGATTGATTGAATGGATTTATCTGACATACACTATGCATGTTATCAAAACAACAACTTATACGTGGATTCCATGAAGTGCTCACAGATATTATGATAGTGGATTATATACTTATGATCCCAAAGCATCTGGTAGTAAACATGTGCAAGGGAGTCACTTAACTACCACTTCTATCCCATTTGTAGAAAATTGTTGGAGGCATAAGCTAACTTAATTGGTTATGATGACACAATGAATGATGGTGGGATCCTTATAGCTATATGTTTGTCTCTTGAAATAGACTAGGTGACGGATGTTGATAAAACTAGGGACTAGTTAAAGATCGTTCCTTCCTTTCCTATGTCACTTGATGGATCAAAGGGACCCAATCTTCCTTAAAATTAGTAGCATCTTCCTCCCCATAGAGTCTATTGATTAATTTTGTTGTGAATATGTAGGGAGTCCTCAGATACTTGGTGGGATGGGATCTTGGGTGAAAATGTGAATCCGGGTGTCTATTTTGCTTGTTTTTTAAGAAAATAAATGTTATTTTTCAGAAATTTTTCAACTTATGGAAGAAAAAAAATTATTGTTGTGATTAGAATTTCACTTTACCATAGAAACAAAAAAATTAAAGAATTTTGTTAGCTTTCTATTAGTTATTTTTCATATTTCTTGTATTGACATTTAATATGTCAATCTAGAAATTGTTTGGCAGTATATTCCTTAAAAATAAAGGGGCAGATAATTATTCATGTCTTCTTATGTCAATGCATTCCTTATTAAACACGTGTAACAATCTAAACATGGTCTATACAATGTATGACTATATTTTTGTATTTAACAAATGAATATTATAATTAATTAATTTTTTTGAATTGGATCACTCTAAAAAATGTTTATTATGAATATATTTATTCTTCCACCAAGTTTTCCCTAATTTCTAATTAAACATTAAAAATCTAAAAATACCTCAAAAGAACACTCCAAGGTTGCATAACATAATTTTTTTATTTTTTTAATGTGTATTTTTGGAGATATTAAATTTCAATTTTACTCAATCATAATGACATTTAAAATACACATGAATTTTAGCAAAAGTAGCATGCCACAACCAAATTCAATGAAAATTATATCTATCGAAACTAATGTTATTGGTTCCAAAAGTATATTCATAGTATTTCAAAGGGCTCATTCCTTTTGAAATTAGATAAAAAAAAGGAGTAATGGGAATTTGCTAACTCTTAAGGTTTTCGGTCGAATTAAATACTTTCTTACAAATTTAAGTTTAGATGGAATCACCGTTTTTGGTCGAAAGAATATGTTCGGTTGAAAACATAATTTTGTTGGCTAGAAAAAAAAGGAACCACTTGTCTTTGGTAGAAAACATATTTATATACTCATAGGTATAAACATATTTTGCATATTTACATTATACCTCAATTTCCTAGTGTTATTACAAGTAAAGGGTGAAGGTTTTTCTAGGCAACTTCTTCTAATGTGAAGGGTTTTTTTTTTCAATTCAAGGTGTTTTTGGGAAATATATGGGAAATATATTATCAGGTCAAGTGAACAAATTTTATAAAATCAAGGTTTCTTGGAAAATTTATTTAAGGCAAAGGTTTCTTAGGCATTTTCTCACAAGCCTTGGAGTAAAATTATGAAAATATTTTTTACTTTCTTTTAAGAAATATTTATGTTGCGCTATAGAATTTTAAGCTTTGAAATTGTAATTTTTTTTTAATGTAAAGGGCTATTAAATTTGAGTTATGCTAATTAAATTTGAATTATGCTTGAATGATGGGCAACTTGTTTTAAAATTAAAATTACTGTTTTTGTTATAAGATGTTGATTTTTTTAAATACCTATATAGATTGAATAATCACGGGAAATAAAAGAAATAAAAAAATAAAATATAATAACGCTCAAGATGATGCTTTCCAAAATGAAAGGATGAAACTCTACTACCAAAAAAAGATATGGAAACGTGTAAATATTGACCAGAAAAGTGATGATAATGTAAATAGAGATTTGCATCCAAATGTTGAAAATCAAATTCAACAACAAGGAATCGAACCAGGTATGTATATATTATAAATGATGTTTATAGTTCCATAAATTATTATCTATAATTGATTGTAATTTTGAAAATACTTTGTAATAAAGATATAAATATTTTCCTCGTAAGGTTAGGTTGATGAAGATGCTGAAGACATTGTTGAATATCAAGATGAAGTAGAAATTGAGTCCCACCTAACACAAATACACTGCATTACATATATATTAATTTGTTTTTTATTTTTTATTATTAAATATAAGATTTCATTAGATTTCTTTTAATTTATTATTAAGTTTTAGTATTTTAATGTAATTATATATATTTTCATATTGTATTTGAAGTTTTTTATATTTACAATTTAATATACCTAATTTATGCTTTTTTTTAATGTTTTTAATTTAATCAAATTAGGTGGTATCAACATTAATAATGAAATGTTTCAAAACATTGATATTGACAAATTGGGGATAAAAAACTTGATCATGTTATGTGATATTATGTTCAACAAATTTATGAATGTTTTTTCCAAAATGAATCAATGGCAACACATGCTCAAATTTTGAGAGGTTTGATAGTGTCCAAGAAGCTAATATAAGCTACATCATTATTGGGTATTCCAAAGTATAAAAAAAGGATACAAAGGTGAAGAAAATTTTATTTGAAATATAGCTTGTGTAATAAAAACTTTGGGAAGTTAAAAAAAAAGATGTTAGTGTTGCACGTAGAGCATTACAAACAACGATTATTTCACTCAGTTCTTCATAAAAAAGTATGAGAATAATGATGGAAAAAGTAAAGGTAACCTCGCGAAATATAATGTACAAACATAACAAATTCCAATTACAAATAGATGTAAATGATGAACTTTCATGCTGGGAAATTATTTGTAGGAAACCCTACAAAGATATACTTATAAAAATTTGTTAAAGTTGTGGTGCATGAATATTGGCTGACAATTTCTCATGTTTCACCAAATGTAAGGGATGTGATACAAAAAAGCACAAAATAAATACGAAACCCATGCAAAACATATTTTGGACATGACTCAAATACAATTGTTCAATAAATTTAAAAAATGATCATGGTGATGTTGTTATCTCACTGACTAGATTTGTGCAACAAAATACATGGTATGTTAGGCCTATCATTATTTGTGACACATGTTGTTGTGATTATCATGTGAAATTTCAATTTATTTTGACACTTTCCTTCATTTTGGTAAAATGCTTTGGCCAAATTCACCTCTACCTAATATGGGCTTTCATATCCCAAATTTTATCTAAAAGAAAAGGTAATGAGTTATTTTACCCCAAAAATGTGTTGATGGAAAAAAGGTGATCATTGTAAAAATTTGGCTTTAACCCACTCCAAGTAGCCTATTGATATGAATGTTCAATCATTGTCAAATATAACAATCAATTGGAAGAGATATGGGTATATCAATCCTCACAATGTTATAGGTTCTATAACTATTCTTTCCAAAAACATTGGTTTGTAAGGGGATAACATCTATGTGACTGTTTTTTGAATAAGTTTCAGAAATAAATTTATCAATAGATCAAGCATTATCACAGAGCTTGATGGCAATATGTGGTGTTACTTACCCGTGTAGCTTGAGAATCACACAATATTTAGCAATATTAGCCTGCAATAATGCAAATATAAGCAACACAAAACAAAAAAATAGGAGAAAATAATAACAGAATATGGCAGAAAAAGATCTTTGTTATTATGGGTGCAATGTTCATATGCCTCTTATGGTAGGGAAAACATTCACTTGAGTAGAGCTCCATTACAATATTATTCACAACACACTTCATAGCCTTGAAGCTTTTTCAAATAGGATTCAAATGTTTAAAACCCTAAATACTTAACACTGTCAAAATACAACTTCCTAATGGGTCTTATGCAAATTGTATACCATTTTTACATTAATTATTGAACACTAACCTATTTGGACTTTTTTACGAATTTATCACCAAAATACAACTTCCTAATGACAATAAATGTAAGAGATGTTTGTTTATATGGTTGTATTCGAACAAACACTTGATCCCCAACTTCAAAGGACAACTTAGAGCGATGTTGATTGACCTATTGCTTCATTCTATTTTTTGAAAGGATCATATTATCTTTAAGGATGTGGAGAATGCCAGCCCTTGTGCATGTTGCATGAACTTGTGGGGTGCTTGGTATATAGGGAATCACTAAAACCATATGGGTTAGATAAGGTTTTTTTATTATCTTACACTCTTTCATATGGGGTCATCTTTTTGAAACCATGATGAGTGATATTATAGCACAATTCGTTCAGAGGGAGCCAATATTCCCATTGGTGTGGCTTATCTGAACCAAAGTAACCCAAGCATTTTTACAAGCATTTATTGACTAATTCAGTCTTACCATATGTTTGGTAGTGGTATGTCATGTTGAGATTCAACTAAGTGCCTTGAAGTTTGAACAACTCTTGCCAAAATTAGCTAGTAAAATTAGGGTCACAATCAAACACAATATAAGTGGGCATGCCATGGAGTTTGAAAATGTGATCCAGGACAACTTGGACCACCAAAGAGTAGTAAAAGTGGGTGGTAAGGTATAGATATGGACATATTTGGACAGACGATCTATGAACACCATAATGATTATTTTATTGTTTTCCTTAGGAAGCCCCACAATGAAATCCATAGAGATGTACATCCATATATGATTAGGAATGGAGAATTGATACAAAGCCCCTAGTGACTTCACTATTTCACCCTTGTCTCACTAGAAAATGTCAAGAGAAGCAAAAAAATTATGGATATATTTTTTCATTATGAAATCCTGATGAGTGATATTATAGCATAATTTGTTCAGAGGGAGCCAATATTCCCATTGGTGTGGCTTATCTGACCCAAAGCAACGCAAGCATTTATTGACTGATTCAGTCTTACCATATGTTTGGCAGTGGTATGTCATGTTGAGATTCAACTAAGTGCCTTGAAGTTTGAACAACTCTTGCCAAAATTAGCCAGTAAAATTAGGGTCACAATCAAAGACAATATAAGTGGGCATGCCATGGAGTTTGAAAATGTGATCCAAGAAAACTTGGGCCACCAAAGAGTAGTAAAAGTAGGTGGTAAGGCATAGATATGGACATATTTGGACAGACGATCTATGAACACCATAATGATTGTTTTATTGTTTGCCTTAGGAAGCCCCACAATGAAATCCATAAAGATGTACATCCATATATGATTAGGAATGGAGAATTGATACAAAGCTCCTAGTGACTTCACTATTTCACCCTTGTCTCACTGGCAAATGTCGAGAGAAGCAAAAAAATTATGGATATATTTTTTCATTATGAAATCCTGAGTGACCCGTTGTCGGTGATGAATTTAATTTCTCCAATATTCTTGGCTTCAATGGAAAATATGATGTGATAATGATGCGCTCCTTATACCTTAGAAAAATTTGGTTCCAAGTATACCTTGGTAGAGGATTTGGTCCTTCTTGAATCATTTTGATTAGTTGGTGAACTATGTCTTAGGTCAACCATTCTTGTTGGACTCATCTAGCCATCTTGGGACACGTGAGGATGAGGCGGATTATGAACCTTTCTCTTTAAATTTCATAGACAAGGCATCAACCACCACATTGTTGCGACCCTTCTTATATTTGATTTCATAATCCTAAACTAACATTTTAGTAACCTATTTCTATTGTTGTCAAATTTTAGTAGACCAAACGGTCAAGAGGGGTTTCGTTTGCTTGCCTGCCCAGGATCAAAACCCACTGCTCCTGGAAGGTGACATTTAAATCAAACCATGCTAAGGGTTGGTGTGGCTAGGCCGAGTGCGATCCCTGGGTGATTTTGACGGCTTAGATGCCCCTAGATCGTGGTTTCTCAGACCAAAGGTTGGCCCAACAAGTCACAGGGCACTTAACAAAAAAAAAAAACCCATTTCTATTGCTCCGGAAAGGAAAGACATGTTCCATGAAATCCTTAAGACTATCATAGTCTATCTTGATCTGGAAATGATGGTAGATTAGGTAGGATCCCTATGTCTCAATTTCATGAAGGATAACCATCATTTATTTTTCATAGGTGGATTTGTCCAAGTTTCTATCAAAGTGTTTTTTACTAGTGAAGGCCAGGGGATGTCCTTCTTGGAATAAGATGGATCCGAGTCCATAGTAGCAGGAATCAGATTATAAGATGAATGTCATGGTGAAATATGACATGTCTAGCCCATGTGTAGTACACATTGTATTCTTGAGAGTAAAGAAATCTTTCTCCATTATTTCATGCCAAGAAAAGACATTATTTTTTAGCAATGATGTCAAAGGAGCTACAATATTCCCATAGTTTACCAAAAACTTACAGTAATATCCTCTAAGTAAAAGGAATTATTGCGAGCTCTTAAGAGTGTTGGGGCTCATCCAATTCTTTAGATCTTCCACTTTCTTGGGATCCACAAAACCCCATCTTGACTCACAATATGACCTAAGTATTCAAACTTAGACACCCAAAAAGAACACTTGTAGCATTTCACAAATAATAGTTGGTCCTATAATAATTGCAAAGTACGGGAAACATGTTGGAGGTGCCCCAAGTGGTATTGTAGACCAAGATAACATTAAAGAAAACCAAGAAAAACTGGCATAGGAAGGGGTGGAAAATATTATTCATGAGACTTTGAAAAGTGGACAGGGCATTGCATAGGCTAAAGGGCATGACCAGTAACTCATAATGAACTTCATGACCGTGGAAATTTGTTTTGGGTATATCCACCTCTTTCATCCTAATTTGATGGTATCTTGAATGAAGGTCAAGTTTGGTGAGTAATTTGACACCATGAAACTTGTTTAAGAGATCACCAATGACCGAAATAGGAAATTTGTCTTTGATGGTGATTTTGTTGAGAGAATGGATATGAGGAAACGTGAATGAATCAAATTCCCTTTTTAGGACCATAACCACATGTTAAAAATAATGGATGTTGTTAGGACAATAACACTGGCGGACAATAATTCATGAACGATCTTTTCAATTTCATTCTTCTGGGAAAAAGGGTGGCAATAAGGATAGACATTGGGGGGTTAACTACTTGGAATTAAAGGAATGGAATGGCCATGTTCACCATGGGAAGGAGGTAAACCCTTGGTCACATCAAAAACCTATTGTTACTTGGAGAGAATTTGTTGTAAATCAGGGTGAATAACTTAGAGGGAGGTGTCCATAACTTGTATGGAACAAAACTAAGAACTAACACCAGAGTGGCCCTTCTTCAGCAAATCCATCATGAAAAGGAAGAGATAATTCCAGGAGAAATCAGATTGGTTCCTTCAAGGTGATGTGTGTTCTCGTCCTGAATAAAGAAGAGAAAAAAATCATGGAAATCCATGGTGACATGACCTAAGGTTGTTAGCCATTCAACCCCAAAATGATATCATAACCACCCATGTCAATAGAAAACATATGAGTCTTTATATGATAGGTTCCCATTTGGAGTTGGACTTTATCACATCAGCCACCATATTTCATTGTGCCCCCATTGGCAAAATGATTTGGAAATTGGAAATATACTGGATATAGAAAAGGCTATCTTTTGCAAGATCCTATGGATGAAATTATGTGTGTTGCCGCTATCAATTAGCACAAAGAATTTCTTGTGCTTTATGTATTAAATCAACTTCAGTGTCTAAGGAGAGGAAAAATAGATAAAGCATGAAGGTAAATTTGTGGTTCCTCTTTTGGAACTAGTATATCTAACGCATCTTTAAGAGGCAACATTTTGTCATCATCTTTTCATTTGGGTATAGGTTCCATTGTGTTGGATTTTAGAACCTGAGCGAGGTGTCTTCGATCAAGAAGATATTTTTTTCTTTACATTTATCTCCTCTAACATATTTTTATTTTAGTTTTATAATATAGAAACAATAATTTCAATTATATGCAACGGAAACAAAACTAGGATTACCGAAAGAATAAACCATGCACAAAAACAAAGAGAGAGAGATTTATCCTAGGAATTCTTTCTACTCAAGGGAGAAAACCCAACAAAATTTCTTACTTAGAGATTCAATGCAAGCTACAAAATACATAAAGATAAACCAAAGAAGAAACTCTCCAAAATAGCAACCCCAAAATTAGTCTTCTTTTAGCCTCTCTTTCTCTCTCTCATGTGCACTTGTGGAGAAGACTTGAGTGGATTGCTTCATGGTCAAATGAGGAGGGAGTCGTTCTTATTTATACTTATCTGTGGTTGAATTTACACTGTGGTACTGGCTTACTAATCCTCCCTGGGACAAATTCTTCTTTATGCACAATAATAATTTTATTTATTGACTTTTCTAGAGATGACTTGTTTTGAGGATACCTCCAAATGCTACATATAGAAACACCCCCTCTTAGCGAGTGAGGTATCATCATGCTAGAACACATTTGGATATCATATGAGCATCACGAATGTCTTGACCATCTCTTCATCATAATAAATGTCTTCTGACACAACTCAACCCATCAAGGAGTGAAAATCACACCATTCTCCCTGTCACATGGAAAAAACTCCCTCTCAATGAGAGACGTATTCTTCTTACTCGTTCTGCCCAACACATTTCGGTTTTCTTCAAAGTCTTCACACCATGACTTGTATTCAATGAATATTTTCAAGGGAAGGTTGATCATGAGCTTGCTTCAGGTTGATGTTTGCAAGGTCTCTTATCCAAGTCTCGTGGATAGATATATGCACTTGCATGAGTGAGAATATAGATACTTGTCACATGCCCCAATTTGCAAAAAAAATTAATGTTATTGAGGAACATTATGTTATATTTTATGATAAAGTTTGTAATTAAAGACCAAGTGGGGTCAAGGATAATTTAATGTATTGAAGAATATTTTATTAATAAATAAATAAATGATGAGACAACAGCTTAGGGAAGCTGTTAAATGAGTGTTTACTGGTCACTTGGTGGAGGAGACTGGGTCGAGAGTATATTGACAAGTGGCAGCCTCCTCAAACTACTTCTAACTGTTGCAAGTGGAAACTTCCCTATATTTGTGGTCATGATTCCCCAAGAAAGTGGAATAGGAGCAAGTGGCTCATTAAGTAAAAACTGACCTAGAAGACCTTGGCATTGATATAAAACTTCCCATTGAAAACAACTGAGGCTGCTCATCCTGGAATTGTGATCATTCTGAGTGAATGAAGTGTACATGAGAAATTCGATGGAGGGGACTAGTTGAAGTGAGTTTGAGGGGATAAGTGTTGAAGATTGAACTTGTGCAGCTATTCTAAGCTAAAGTTCTTACTGCTGTAAGCAGGGTTGAGTTACTGCTATATATTCAGTAAAGTTGCAGAGGATGTTAAGATTTCATCTCTCACCCAGTACTCTACTAGGGGGACTAGGAGACAGGCTCGGGGGTCCTGAGAAATTGCAGACTAAGCTTTCTCTAGGAGTTGGTTGGGAGGAACAACCTCCTTAAGCTGTTGTCACCTCATCTATTTGATAGGTTCTACTAGTTTAGGTTTAATTATTATTTTTCTACTATTTCAGAAAAGGATTAAGAGTTTATCAAGATTAGCATATTGTTATTTTATTAGGGTTAATGAAGAAGAAAGAGCATTTGTTTTATTGAGAAATTTAGTAATTAGCAGATTATGATTAAATAGTATAGATTTTGCTAAGTAAAAGATGGATAGAAAAATTACCAAACTGCATTTTTCCACACCTTTTATAAGGCAGTACTCTAGTACAACAGGTATGCTTAGCTTAGATAAGTAGATTTTTATTAACTTTGAATGAAAATGTAAATATTTACTTCTATAGTTTTATGTAAGTTATTTATAGAAATATAGCCGTACATGTACTGTCACTACAAAATCTAATTACAGGAGAGAATAGATTTATGTAACAAACACCAATAAGTATAATATTTATAAAATTAAACACCAGTAAAAACACATAATACAAATACAATAATAAAATTTAAATAAATAAATATAGGAACAATAAAAGGTTTACTTAGGGTTTAACCTAGTTCTTAATATTATAAAACATTTAACTACTCATTTAGGTTTACAATTAAACTATATTTACTGTAAGCACATGTATTAATACTGCAAACCTCAAAGAACCATATAGGGTTTGCAAGAGATAGGATTCATCTCTAGAAATAGATTATTACATTTTATTTCATAATACGAAAACCTAGCAGAGTTTTTTTAAATTTAATAACATAAATAAATAATTATTACTGAAAACAAAATAATTACAGACCTATAGATTATTCGATAATAATCTTTAAAGAGAAACAAAATATTTAATTCACTTAATAACATCGTGCAAAGTAAATAATACAATTACTATAAACCATTTACACATAAATGTAAATCAAAATTAAAAATAATGCTGTAAACAAACTAAATTGAGACGAAATTTAACAAGTATTGTGGCCTATGGCCTTTTATAATAATCATCGAGGCTTTAAGCCTGACCAAAACGACTTCTTCAAGTCTAAACAGAAGTTACAAACCAAAATTATTACAACTACATTTTACAGCAGTAAAAACCCTTCATCTATTTAAAGAAATGTTAAAAGTACCGTCATTTCTATTTTTTGCAAAAACCAACTTAAATCTTCAAGAAACCACTCAGTGGTTGGACAGTATAGTCACGGCTTAGAGCCGGGTTTTAAAATCAAGCATCTTTTACATCATTCCAGGCCGTGAAGGCTCAACCAAAAACTTTTAAGTCGCGGTTGTAACAGCCTTATCATTTCCGTACAACAGCCTCTAGGGCTTTAAAAATATTATAAAAACAAGGAGTAATAACATAACAATTAACCATGGTCGAGCCAACAACCATCATGGTGAAGCTTTTATTCTCTCTCCACCATATTTCAAGTGCAGGGAAAAACCCTTAGATGTCACCGGGGCTTACCAGGTGAATGCGTTGCTGAAGATTGAGGGAAGTTTAGTATCCAACTTCAAACCCAAGTATGGAGAAACCTGCGTATAATAACATTGTTAATATTTCTTAAATTTAAAAATGAAAATCTTGTAAGTAAATAAACTGTAAGTATTTTCAGGATTTTTACCTGGTAGAAACTCTCAGTGGTGAAATCGTGGAAGCCAGCTAAGCATAGTTTGATGGAACCTCGGAGGAAGAAGCCGGGAACTGTGTAAGTGCAGAATGAAACTAAAACCCTGAACCACGATTTGAAGGGGATAAACACCATGAAGGGAACAGACCAACCAGAGGCAGAAGCATTTCTTCACCGTGCACTATGAACAACACCCACAGTTTCTCAAGTCGGCGGCAAAAACAGCCTCAACGCACAAGTGCCTCCTCAGCAGTCAATAAGTTTCTAAACCATAGTATAATTTCATGTACACAAGCTCACAGAGTTTTGGAGGACGGTGCTTCCATCTCGGAGGTCAACACAGAACCATGGCAGCCACGAGCTCTCATCTCGGCTGCTCCATAGCTGAAGAAAACCCTCACAATGCAAAAATAGGGTTAGGATAGTTAAATAGTCAACATAACCTAATTGCTAAATCACCTCCACGTGTCCGCAATAATTTTCACCATCGTGGGTTGTGAAACAATAGTCGATTATGCAATTTACCAATCTGCATTAAATCATTGTAAATCAAATAAAAAACCATATCAATAATATGAATTTGATTGTCAATCATGTAATTATTCATGGTCGTGTCGATACCTAGTTTTAAAACCATAGGTTAAATAAAGTGATTGTTCCTTTTTTGTTTTATCTACTAGACAAGTTAGGATATTTATTTTCTAACTATGTTTATAGAATATAAATAAATCACCATACTTTTAATAGTAACATTATTGAGAAAGGTAATCTACTCATCCCTTGAAGTAAGTCATGTAAATATTGGGGTTTTGAGAGTAATTGTTTAACTATGACCCAAGCAAATATAAGACCTTCTATAATACATAAAATGGCAACAATACCTCAAGGGAATTACATATTAAAACAACTGTATTTGAAAGTGTAAATTATAGCTAGAGGTTACACTAGGGAACGAGGTAAAAGGACACAGATAAAAAGACTTTTAAAGTAGAGTTTTAAAGTTTGAAGAAGAACTCAATCAATTATAAATGAAAACTTGGACCAAGTTTTGTACACAATGCGTAGTTGGGAAAACAAGTAGGTGCAACCTATCTACTCTTATACCAGAGTCTCGAGTGTAAACTAACGTCCAATTATTGAGAAAAGCAGTTTAAGAGTCAAAGTAGTTTTTTTACCTATTAAGAAAACATCTAATTGTAGAAATCCTAGGGTAAGGGTAAATTTTGTAATACTTTTAATGAGTATGATTACTTTATTGAAAAGAGAAGCTCTTAGTAAACAAAACTCTATAAACAAGAAAGACTAAGTAATAGTTTAACAACTTAGAGTATTTCATTTATGTTTACAAAAGAATTCAAATGAATACGATTTAAAACCAACTCTAAATGTTTTATGACAAATATGAAATTAAAGTATAAATCTTGTGAAACATATCTCTTCCTTATTAAACATTAGATCATAAATACTTATGAGTAGAAGTAGGAGTTTTCTTCAGAAATGTTCTTAATCATCTAGTTTGAGAAATCTAAGCAATGAGTTGAAACTACATGATGAATTATTTGGTTCCATTTTGGTAGAAAACTGATTATGCATTTAACCCATTCTTCCATAGTTTTGTTTTTACCATCATTAGGTAGTTTGACGAATTTAACAATGTCAACGTTCCCNTTCCATTTTGGTAGAAAACTGATTATGCATTTAACCCATTCTTCCATAGTTTTGTTTTTACCATCATTAGGTAGTTTGACGAATTTAACAATGTCAACGTTACCTCTAACAAGGACAAGCCGCTAATAAACATCTTTAATACTAGAATTATATTTTATGCTAGTGAAGTATCTTTCTTGATATGGATATTTACTAGAACAAAACACTTACCTGTTAGAACTTGTAAAAGAACCATCATTTCCACTGTGTTAGCTATAAGCTAACAGTTAATGGTTCATTAGCATTAACACTTGACATTTTATGTCACATGAATTTTTTTTAAATTATACAAATTTTTGAGTCATTACAATACTAATATCCCCACCCCATCACAGGGTGTCTGGGATATCTCCCCACTCTGTCAGAGACTGTCCGAGAGAACAAACTGATCTCTCCACCTCATCACAAGGTGTCCGGGAGAAGGCACTACCTCATTCTAAGTAATCTTATGGACTAGTATCCCCATCCCATCAAAAGGTGTCTGAGATATCTACCCACCCTATTACAAAGTGTCTGGGAGAATGCACTAGTATCTCCACTCATTCATGGGGTGTCTGAGAGATCTCCCCACTCTATCATAGTTTCCGGAAGAATGCACTAGTCTCTCCACCTTACCTATTTACCCCTAGCTAAGTCACATGGCTAATACTAGGGAAGGACCAATACTACTCATCATGCAAGGGATAATCTCTCCACCCTGTCACAAGGTGTCCAGGTGAATATATTTCCTTTCCATCTTACCATTTATGCCTATCCAAGTCACATGTCTAATATTGGGGGAACACATATCCGATATTGCAAACATCACATCTTCAAGATCATCACATCTCCCTCTGTGATGGATCCCCCTGCTCTCTCTGCATCTGAGCATCATGTTCCTTCCACATATGTGCATCTTGCTCCTTCTACATATGTGCATATTGCTACTTCTTCATAGAAAACATCTTTTTGTTCTGGGATATGAAGCCAACTCCCTCTGATAATTTTTCTCTTCATCAAATATATGTCAATCCTAGAGTATGTACAAGATCTAAAAACATGGGATATCTTCCCATTAATCATAAGGCCCTGAGATTTCTCTCTCCATGACAGAATAAATACTTCCTGCCTCATATCATGAAATACTAAATAAATTTTTTATCAAATCTTTTGGGCTCCCATGATACCAGGGAAAATGTCCCAATTACAATAATAATGACCTAGTAAAATAAGAAATATGTTGGGATCCTGTACTAGGGAAAATAACCTAGCTACAATAATGACTAGAAAAGTAATAAAAAATATTGGGCTCTCGTACCACGGAAAATAACCCAACTATAATAAAAACAAATCAAAAGAAATATTTAGTTGTTATCTCATCAGGTTTTTCCTTTTTCGGTGGAGATTCCTCATCGACATGGTTATTTGATGCATGTTGCTTCCATCTCTTTCTTTGAGTACAATCTACAACATTGTGACCAAACTTGTCACACCTATCAAAATAAATGTGTGAAATATCCTTCTTCTTCTTCTTCCTTGGTCCTTGATCTGGAGTTGAGGTTGGTCTTCCATTTGAATTTTTCTTCTCAAAATTTCTTCCCTTTCTTTTCACATGAGTAATGTGGACTTTATTTTATAAATCATATGGTTGTGGTAAAAATTTTCTAGCTGCAAGTCTAGACTCCTCCTGAATGTAATCTTCCCATAACCGATCAAACTTGGGAAATTTGGATCTCTAATTCTAGGAATGGTTCCCAAAATTTTGGTAGACCATTGAGGGTCATCATGAAAATCTCTCTATCTGCAACTACTTCTCCAATGGTTCCCAACGGATCCTCTAGTTTGGTAATCTTCATGAAGTAGGATGCAACTGAATTTGTTCTAGTCGTCTTAATATTTGAGAGTTGATGTTTTAAGGAAAGTGCTATGTTGACATTGCTATTCTCAAATATCTCCTTCAAGGTATCAAACATTCTTTTGGTTGTATTCTTATGGGATACTTGAGGTATCAAATGATCTTTAATAGAGTCTATCAAAATCCTTCTTTCCTTAGCATCATTCTTCTTCCACGATAGCTTCGTTGCATATGCTTCTGCTTCTGGTACTCCTTCCACAAAATTTAGAAGATCATTCTCTTGTAAGATGATGAGTACCCTAGACATCCATGAATTGAAGTTGGAATCCCCATCAAGTCTATCTTCAACTTTAACATTCATCATCTTGACTGCAGGCTAGGAAAACAGAAACCTGATCCAGAAACCCTAGCAAGAGAGGGTTAAAAATTGAAGTTTGGAAAATGAAGAATTTGATCCCAAGGAAAGATGTGCCCTTCTAGGGTGAGTTGAATGTTCTTTCTCTTCTCCCATATTTGTGGACAAAACTGCTAAAACTTGGAAGCCCTATTTTCTATCAATGACCTCTTTCAACACTGCTTTGATACCATGTTAGTTTTATAATATAGAAGCAATAATTTCAATTATATGCAGTGGAAACAAAACTAGGATTATTGAAAGAATAGACATGCACAAAACCAAAGAGACACAAATATTTATCCTAGGAAACCCTTCTACTCAAGGGAGAAAACCAAATAACCTTTCTTACTTAGAGAATAAATTCAATATACAAAATACTTGGAGATCAACCAAAGAAGAAACTATCGAAAATAACAACCCCAAAATTAGTCTTCCTCTAGCTTGCCTTTCTCTCTCTCCTGCACACATATGGAGCATACTTGATTGAATTGCTTCATGTTCAAATGAGGACGACATCATTATTATTTATACTAGTTTGTGGTTGACTTTACACTACGTGGATGATGATCCATATATTGGGGGATGAGACCCGAGGGGTTTGAATGTCGAAAGAGGAGCAAATTAAAGCTGCAATATTGTTAACAATTGATCCATATAGAAACATAGAGTAAATATGCCACATGGAGAGGTGAGGGAGGCTCAAAGAGGGTCCTTTGAGCCTAACCTCTCAAACTATGCTAAGAAAGACATTCAGAACAAATAACTCAAAAATATCTTAATAGAATAAGAGAAAGGTTGGATGCCAAAAATCCTTGATTGATCTATTAAGAAGGCATAGAGCACTTTTATAACATTATTACAATGTGCCTTGGGGCCATACCATGGCACAAATCCATAGGTTGTCAAATACCATGGATGATTGAGGTACATTGTGCCTTGAAGCCATACCATGGAACAAAACCACGGGTTGTCAAATACCATGGATTGGAAAGGGTGTGCTCTCCATTTAATTCTTTTACGACTTATACATATGAATTTAGACCATATTCCCCCTGAAATTTGGATTATTCTTCCCCCCCTTAGAAAATGATAGTCCCCATCGTTTCATGCTAAAAAGAGACCCATGATTACAATGTGCCAATTGTAGATGAAGAGAAGGGTTTTGCGAGGTTAACTCATAACCGTGGGTTTGTGTGGTTGACCCATAATTGTGACCATGATAGTGGATTTTGTGTGGTTGACCCCTAAACATGGGTTTTGTGTGGTTGACCCATAATTGTGGGTTTTGTGTGGCTATCCCATAACCATGGGTTTTGTGTGGTTGACCACTAACCGTGGGTTTTGTGTGGTTGACCAATAACCGTGGATTTTGTGTGTGTTGAACCCTAACCATGATTACAATACATAACCGTGGGTTTTGTGTGGTTGACCGATAACCATAACTATGGGTTTTGTGTGGTGGACCCTTAACCATGGGTTTTGTGTGATTGACACATAACCATAATCGTGGGTTTTGTGTGGCTGACCCATAACCATGGTTACAATACAAAAATATGGGTTTTGTGTGGTTGAACCATAACCATAATTACATAATTGGGGTTTTATGTGGTTGACCCATAACCATGATTAAAATAGGATTTAATAAAAATCCAAAAATTGAAAAATTCATGATCTTTGGTGCAATTGATGTCTTGCTGTAAATCCATTCATAGCTTCTGATGCAAAGGATGAAATTGAATTATGTTGAATATCCATTCGAGATATCGAAGCGACCTTTCCATCCATATAACATATTTGCTCTGTGGTGGCCCAAGGAATGAGAAAATGTTTTTTGAATCTAAAGCGATGCGCACGCACTGTTTTTGCAGACATATGTTGCTTCAATTGATGATATCTCTCAAATGATAAATCCAAATAAAAAACTGTTAAATATGTTAGGATATTTAAACACTTAGGAGTTAGTTAAGATAAACTTGTGTAATATATCCGTTAGGTAAAAGTGTGTTTCTTTAGTATGCATAAGTATGCATTTGTAAATATTCTAATCGGATGGTCACGATATGTTCTAGACATAGAGTGATCTGACGGTTCAACTTCTCTTAGATCATACCTACCATTTATCCGTGGTTTAACACCCGATTGGTCTATGATCTCTATTTAAAAAACATAGAGGGTCCTTGGCTAGTTGATCGATTATGAGAAGCTCATGTAACTTTCTTTCTTTTGCATAATAAATTGCTCAAAGTAGTTATTTGGCTGGGGCCGTGGACTATTCCCCTCTTGAGGGTTTTAACCACGTGAGAAACATCGGTGTGTTGATATGTGATCTATTGTGTGAAGTGGTTTCTAAAGGTGTTCGGTCTTTTGGGAGTACCCTGTGTACCCGAACATGGTATTAGAGCTTTTATGAAGAGCCGCTTTCGGTTTTGATCAAGATATGGAATCGGTGTTGCTGAATCTTTGAAAGGGTTTCTGGTTCTAGATTTTCTATGCATTTTTGGCCTATGGGAGCTGTTCCATTGTGTCCGGAGTGCCATTTTCACTAGGAAATAGTTTTTGTTTCATCGAAAACCATTTCTGTTTGCTCCAGAAACACCCATTTCGGCAAATCTAAAGGTATAATGTTACAGTGACGGATTTGTTTTTTTAAATCTCTCATATTTTACCAGTTTATTATTAGATCTTTTATGTTTTAGTCTCGGACTGTTGTTTTCCCTGACTGCGTATGCTCTTTGCCATGCACCTTGCGTGATCGCGGCGAATCAGAAACAGTAAAGGAAAGTTTTTTTTTTTCTTGTCTTCTCGGCTACGTATGCTCTTTGCCGTGCACCTTATGCGATCATGGCAAATCAGAAACAGCGAGAAAACTTGAAAACATAGACTTTCCGGGTAAGCTAACCAAGATCTAACCCTATTGTGTGGAAAAAGTTTTTTTTTTGTTTTTGTTTTTCATTTTTTTTTTGTGATTTGCAGGAAAAGAAAGCAAGCACGAAAAATGAGAAAGAATAGTAAAAAAAAAAAAAACCCCCCTTCCTCTTTCCATACTTTTACATACCTTTTTTACTTAGCTCACTTGGTCCAAAGTTGCTTTACACCTTGATAAGTCTTGAGTTCAAGTCTTATCAAGCTATTTTTTAGTGCATGCAATTTCTATTTTCAAGTTACTTTATTGTAAAAGTGCATCTCACATAAATAAAATAAAATAAAAGTGAGTCACTTAAGTCTTTTAATTTATTGTTGCACTATTTAAAAGTCACATTATTGTAAAAGTGAACATCACTTATTCTACCAAAGTGATTCACTTCAAAGCAACTTTATTGTAAAAGTGATTGTCAAAGGTTGATCTTGTGAAGGGTTTTTTTTTTTTTTGTTGGTCAAATTAATATCTGCCACGTCACTATTGGGGACATCTTCAACATTTTCTTTGATCAAGCATAACTTCATCATCCAGAATCAGTTTTAACTGTCGTTTTTTTAAAACCGCATATTGTTTCGAGCTCTTTGCATCCAGATAGTTAGTTTCTGTTATTTTAGCCATTATTTTATAGTATGGCCGCCACTTGTGATATTATACTTACAAGTTCTAACTATTTCTCATGGAAATCTCGTATGGAGGATGTTCTGCGAAGTAGGGGACTTTTTAGGATAACCTCAGGGAAAGAAATAGAACCCACTGATGATGATAAGAAAATTAAATGGGCAAATCGATGTGATGAAGCTCGTGGATTGATTGGGATGTCAATCTCTACTAAGTTGCAATTCCACATATCAGGAATTGATGAACCTAATCTCGCTTGGGAAAAGTTGGAATCTGTGTTTGGTAAACACAATGAAATTCGGGGTCATCAACTTGAGAATGAGTTGCTTTCCTTGAATCTAAATGATTTTTCATGCATTCAAGAATATTTATCTAAGTATAAAACTCTTAGGCTATTATGTGACGAATGCAAAATTAAGAAAGAAGACAAACAATGTATTTATCATATTCTTTCAAAACTTGGACCTACATATTTTGTTTTTGCATCTACATTCTATTCCATGAAAGAATCATTGACTGCAACGAGCTATCAAGAGCCTAGCCTTGAATCCTTTTGTGATTCCTTAATTAGAGAGCAAGATAAGCTCATTCATCTTGGAATAATTAATAATGTAGATACATTTGGGAAAGCCTTATTGTCCCAACAGAAAGAAAAGTCCAAGCCTCCCAAGAAACAGATTTTTCGCAATAATAAGCCAAAGAACAAGGGTCCCAAACCCTCTCAGTCAGCTCCTCCTTTAAAAATTGACAAAGGATCCAAGCAAAAAGGAAAGAAAACTGAGCGTCATTGTAATTTTTGTGGAAAAGATAATCATGATGAATCTAAGTGTTTCAAGAAAATGGCAGCCTTGGAAGCAGCAATAAAGAAGCACCACATCAGC
>LPNX010878428.1:76750-138042 GCA_001517045.1 Pseudotsuga menziesii | reverse complement strand
CATGAGCGATTTGGTCACTTAAATTATCGCTCATTGCAACAACTATGTAAAGATAATATGGTGACTGGTCTTCCGTTGGTATCTTGCAAGGATGGTGTTTGTTCTGGTTGTGTACTCGAAAAACATCATCAGGACATTTTTGACAAATGTGCCTCTTGGCACGCCTCAGTTCCCTTGGAGCTTGCACATAGTGACTTGTGTGGCCCTCTTCCATCTACTTCCTTTTCTGGTTTCAAATATTTCTTAAATTTCATTGATGACCACTCCCGACGCACTTGGGTTTACTTCCTAAAACTTAAGAGCGAAGTATTTAACATGTTCTTGGCCTACAAGGCCCTTGTTGAAAAACAATCTGGTCATCAAATTATTAAGTTAAGATCTGACAATGGAGGAGAATATGTTAACAACAAGTTCACTACTTTTTGCACTAAACAAGGAATCCAACAACAACACACTGTTCCATATACACCACAACAAAATGGTGTAGCTGAACGGAAGAACCGCACTTTAAAAGAAATGCCTAATTGTATGATCCAATATAAGGGACTAAGTCTTCAATATTGGGTTGATGCCATAAATTATGCAAATTACATAGTTAATCATGCACCCACTAAAGTTTTACAGGGTATAACACTGGAAGAAGCATGGAGTAAAATTAAACCAAATGTAAGTCACTTTCATGTGTTTGGTTGTGAAGCATGGGCTCACATTCCAGATGAAAAATGGAAAGCATTGCAGCCTAAAAGTGAAAAGTGCATATTTGTTGGATATTTTGAAGATGTAAAAGGTTATAGACTTCTTCATCCCCATTCACATGATATAATCATTAGAAGAGATGTTAAATTTGACGAAAATCTCTTGGCCTGCGAGCCTAACTTGGTGGGTGTGCCATTTTTGGCTTGCGAGCCTGATTCGACGATTGTGCCTTCTTCTTCTTCTTCTTCCAGATTGCTTGACAGGTTTTCAACTCCAATTTCTGATGATGACAGTGAGGATGAAAATACACCTCTGCCTGCTCATGTTCCTCCAATTTCACCAGCACCAATACTTCCTCGATGGGTCCATTCAACATGTGAAGCAGCTGGTGATCTTGCCGGTGATCCTAGAGATCAACGTCGAACACGTTCTTAGTTTTAGCGAGCCTCTTCTCTTTTGGCTCAAGTTTTCAAGAATCGTGATCCATAAACTTTTGCAGGAGCTTCAGGAAATCTAGATTGGGATGCAGCTATGGATGAAGAATATCGTTCCTTAATGGCGAATGATACTTGGGATCTTGTTCCTCTTCCAAAAGAAAGAAAACTTGTCAGATGTAAATGGATCTAGAGAACTAAGTATGCATCAGATGGAAGTGCTGAAAGACTTAAGGCAAGGTTAGTTGCCAAAGGTTTTTCCCAAGTTGAAGGGATTGACTACAATGAAACCTTTTCCCCTGTAGCAAAAATGAACTCCATCCGCCTTGTTCTTTCCCTTGTAGCCTTACATAACTGGGAAGTCCATCAAATGGATGTCAAGTCTATCTTCTTACATGGTGATTTACATGAGGAAATTTACATGGAACAACCTCCTGGATATGTTCAGAATAACTCTAGCCTTGTTTCCTTAAGAAATCCTTATATGGCCTTAAGCAAGCTCCTAGAGCTTGGTATGCCAAAATGGATAGCTTTCTCCTTGACACTGGTTTTTCTAGATGCCATTATGATCCCAATGTCTATACCAAGAAAGTAGGAAACCATCTCATCATACTTGTTCTTTATGTTGATGATCTTATCCTTACTGGTAGTGACCCTAAACTTATAATCCATGTGAAATCCAGTCTTAAGCAAAATTTTGAAATGTCAGACTTAGGACATTTGCATTATTTTCTTGGTCTCCAAGTCTTGCAAACCAAAGAAGGAATCTTTCTCTCCCAATCTAAGTATGGTTGTGACCTTCTTCGTCGCTTCCACGTGGAAGATTGTAAACCAACCCCTTCTCCCTTCCAGTCTTGAGTCAAACTTTCTGCCACTTGTACTTCCCTGGAAGTAAATACCACCTTGTATCATCAACTTGTTGGTAGTATTTTATACTTGAATCATTCTCGTCCTAACCTTTCCTTTGCCATTGGTCATGTTTCTCGTTATATGCAAACTTCTCATGAAAGTCACTGGAAAGTAGCAAAAAGAATACTTCGATATATTCGAGGTACAATTCAATTTGGGATTCATTACAGTACAGGGAGGAAACCTTTGTTGGTTGGTTTCACTGATTCAGATTGGGCTGACAATCCTAATGATCAGAATTCTACTACAGGTTATGTTTTCAATCTGGGATCTGGACCTATCACTTGGGCTTGTAAGAAACAAAAAGCACTTGCTCTTTCTTCAGCAGAAGTAGAATATCAAGCTGCAGTTAATGCCAGTCAAGAAGCTTTATGGCTTCGACAGATCCTTTCAGAGTTTGGATTCGAGCAGCAGTAGCCTACTCCACTTTGGTGCGACATTCAAAGTGCCATCAAGCTTACCAAAGATCTAGTTCTACATTAGCGCAGCAAACACATTGAGCTACACATGCACTTCATCAGAAATCTTGTTCATGATAGTGTTATTGAAGTTCTCTATTGCCCTACAGATGATCAAGTTGCAGACATATTCACCAAGTCTCTTACAGAAGCAAAGTTTTCTAAACTTCAGTCTATGTTAGGAGTTCAAGAGGGTGTCCTTAAGGGGGGATAGGCTCTAATGCCTCCTTCCTTCTCCTAATAGTGTCACCTTTGTAAATCCTTCAATCCTATCCCAAGTTGTTCTTAAGGGGGAATGTTAGGATATTTAGACACTTAGGAGTTAGTTAAGATCAACTTGTGTAATATATCCGTTAGGTAAAAGTGTGTTTCTTTAGTATGCATTAGTATGCATTTGTAAATATTCTAATCCGATGGTCATGATATGTTCTAGACATAGAGTGATCCAATGGTTCAACTTCTCTTAGATCATACCTACCATTGATCCGTGGCTTAACACCCGATTGGTCTATGATCTCTATTTAAAGAGCATAGAGGGTCCTTGGCTAGTCGATTGATTATGAGAAGTTCATGTAACTTTCTTTCTTTTGCATAATAAATTGCTCCAAGTAGCTATTTGGCTGGGGCCATGGACTGTTTCCCTCTCGAGGGTTTTAACCACGTGACAAACATCAGTGTGTTGATCTGTGATCTATTGTGTGAAGCGGTTTCTGAAGGTGTTCGTTCTTTTGGGAGTGCCCTGTGTACCTGAACAAAATACTCATTTTAGATGACGAAAATACCTTTCCAATGAGCTATGGTAGATACTTTTAAATGTTATATGGATTATGTGGCACTTGTTTAAAGTTTTTGTACGTGAGGCTGCATTGTGTACAAACATGTGTTGGTTCAAACAAGCACATCTCACAAACCAGGAAGACAAATGAAAAACCATGAAATACCAATTTTAGATGACAAAAAAAACTTTCAAATGATCTATGGAAGACCACTTGAAGAATATTGTAGAGATCACAACATCTCTCTAAATTTTTCATAAGCAGGACATCCTCCATAGATTGATGAGTGTAGGTTTCCAAAGGTTTGTAGAGCAACATAGACTGTTGTAGAGATGATGGAATCTCCAGATGCAACATAGAAACCAATGTATGGATCAACAAATAGAATCTGAGAGTTCCAAAAGGAGGTTGGAAATTCCTGCAGATCTTTGAATCCGAACTATGCTCAAACCCTCATTCCCATGGAATGGTTACCTACTATGATACCATTGATCCAGATCTTAGGGGTTGAGGCCTAGGAGGATTGAATGTCGAAAGAGGAGGAGATTAAATCTACAAAATTGTTAACAATTGATTGATAGAGTGAAATAGAGAAACATAGAGTAAATAGGCCACATGGAGTGGTGAGTGTCAAATAGGTTTATTTGAGCCTCACCTCTCAAACTATACTAAGAAAGACACTTAGAACCAATAACTCAAAAATAAATTAATAGAATAAGAGAAAGGTTGGATGTAAAAAATCCTTGAACGCTTTATTGAGAAGGCATGGAGTCATTTTATAACATTATTACAATGTGCCTTGGGGCCATACCATGGGCCAAAACCATAGGTTGTCAAATACCATGGATGGTTGAGGTAAAATGTGCCTTGAAGCAATACCATGGGTTTTCAAATACAATGGATGGGAGAGGGTGGCCTTTGCATTTAATGCTTTTATGATGAATGGGAGAGGGTGGCCTCTCCATTTAATGCTTTTATGACTTATACATATGAATTTAGACCATATTCCCCCTAAAATTTGGATTAGACAACTTACTAATCCTTCTTGGTCCAACATGTTGAGAGGATACCTCCCAACGCTACATACATCAACATTTTCATCATAACTATATAAAAGGTCAAGGAGTTGATGCTTATAAATGGCCTCTGTGGTGAGCTTATGGATGGAAAAAGGTGGGGTGGGGGGGTTATTGGGAGGTGGAGCCAATGGAGATATGTTACAAGGGGAAAAAGAAGGGAATTTGGTGTGGGAATTGTTGGTGAAAACGCACCAACAAAACCTTGTTGACATGGGTTCCAACTTTGTCGACGCCCAACCAGCGCGATCTCCCTGCGCACCAGCCCAAACAGGTTTTACTCTGCTCGGAAACACCCACAGAGCGGATGAAGTATCACCCGAGATGTTTGAGAGAGAACTGTCGGAACCACATTTCCAGCAGTAAGGAGGAGGATCGGGGCATCATAGATTTATCAGCATAACTATCAGATCTAGCAGAACCATCTATCAGATATTGCAGTATTCATCACAGATCTATCTTTTCAATCACAAATCTAACAGATCGCATCATTCAACAGAACCATTGCAACAAATAAAGACAGGAAAAGACATCGTAGCAGTATTCCTCATTCATAAAACAAAACCATCATATAAAATAAATACATGAAGAGACATCACAGCATATGCAAGAGGAACAAGGACAACAGTGACTCAGGTCAATATATGTCGTATCATATTACTTTCATTGCAACATATCCAAAACAACAGTCTTCTTTCTCTACAGAAAGAAAAAGATCAATCCACAGAGTCGCTTACAAATCACAAAAGATTCAATCTCTCACTTCAGTCTCCTCTCAGACACATCTTGTCTCTGTATCTCTCTCTTTTGATCTATTGATGTAGATTTTACAATTACAATTCTAATCTATATATAGGTTTGTGCCTTTACATTCAAGGTCCATTTCTAACTAACTCCTAACTGATTTAACCAATAATAACCTATATCCACAAAATGTGGTCAACCGATACAAAAATATGCATAAAATATTCAAAAGCGGTTTATTTTCTACCCGTCGCACTGTCTTTGGCTTGCGCAGTGTCGCGTGAGCTTGCGCAGCCTACATGATGTTGCACAACTCACTTACCTGAAACCCCTACCAACATGCCCCCAACATAGTTTTGTGGCTCATCCTTGAGCCACATCAGCTGGCCATGGTGTCTTCCTCGGTCCTGAAGAGTAGAAACTGTCACATATGCATTAGTGTGCGACTGTTTCTAGATTTGTCGACTCATATTTTGGCTGCAACTGCTTCCTTCAACATCAACTACAAGGGATTTAAGAAAACTTCTAGATTTATGTAACTGACAATGTTGTCGTGCTCCAGCTTCTATGAATACTACATCATTCTCCATTTGCTGTCATCCTTCAAAAAGTTTCTGTCAGCCTAGTCTGGAGCCCTGAATCTGACCACTTGGTCCTTTCTTACAGTTAGGCTTAGCCCGCATCTGTCCACTTGGTCCTTCCTTGCATTCAGGCTCAGCCCACATCTATCCACTTGGTCCTTTCGGGCTCATCCGGCGCCGCCTGAAGGACCAGGTTTCCTATTCCTATAGACTTAGTCAAATGCAGTAGGAATTATGGTCCCATCCGG
Organism: Pseudotsuga menziesii; assembly: GCA_001517045.1. Classification (NCBI taxonomy): domain Eukaryota; kingdom Viridiplantae; phylum Streptophyta; class Pinopsida; order Pinales; family Pinaceae; genus Pseudotsuga; species Pseudotsuga menziesii. The sequence goes on along the minus strand of LPNX010878428.1, from coordinate 132,120 downwards.
ATTCCTCATGGGTGTCTGAGTTGGAACCTCAGACCAATTGGGAGAAACATAGCCAAGGATGACTTCACCAGAGACTTCTATCTCAGCCAAACTAACTCGTGTACTCACAACTTGTTCATCAATTTCTACGGAGACAACATTCTCACTCATAGGCTTCCCTGTGTCCAGGGAGGTCTGCATTACCCCTTTGACCACCACTGCCTTACGCAGTGGAGCTTCCTTCAACAACCCAACCCAACTCTTCTATAACCTTACTCAATGTAGCACTTCCTAATGGGGTTCATATAGCTATCAGTTCTCATCTTATAATACCAACTTCGACTGAGATGCCATCATGACTCACTCGGGTGCATAATTATGAATGGATCCTTCATGCGTGTGCTAAATACGTCATCGATTCTGCCATCCTGGTGTTCATATTTTCTATCATTAACTTATGACGTCAAACATGGTGTCGATTTTTGCACCCTACCTTTCGGATCTGCTATCATTAACTATGACGTCAACCATGCCGTCATTCCCTTCTTTGACAGCAGGTATCAAGTATTGACGTGACATCCTGTCACCATCACATATTCTCCTATACACTGTGAGCCACTCTGTCTATCCCAGGTGATCACATGTCACACAATCATGTTCCTTCTGCATGTCACAGCCCTATTTTCTTAGCATAGCCTCCTACGGACACGCCATCTTTCCTTGTTGCTCAACCTTGGTCTGGCGGACCACCTTGTCACAACCCTCTTCCCTCAGTTCAGCCTCCTACTGACGTGCAAATTTTTGTTTGTCGCACCCCTTTGTTCCGGTAGACCACCTTGTCACAACCCTCTTCCCTCAGCGCAGCCTCCTGTTGAGGCACAACTTTTTGTCTGTCTCACCCCCTTGTTCCGGCGCAACCATTTTTCATGGCTAACTGGCTATTCTCTGCTAAATCACCTACCCTTTAACCTAATATGGCCCCCACTCATGGGCCTACTGTTCCTCTGGCTACCTATCTCTAGCTGCTCTCTCTCTATTTTTTTATTTAGGCAGTGTGCCCTTCTGCCCCTGTCCTATAGAGCTTCAAGCGGCTACCATTCATGAGCTTCGACAACACCGCTCCATCTAACTATTGAATTGAACTACACCCCCAAGAGTAATTGAATGAACAAGATACGGGCCTAACCAGTGCATTTGTAACTTACCTGGATGCTTTATGAACTTGATGTCGTATAACATCACCAAATCTCCTTGGGAAAATTATTTGTTTTTAATTTGGTGATCATGCCATGCCTTTTGTAGATCCTTCTCGACACGGTGTTGGAACATCGCAATGAAGCGGTCCTCTTCCAGTTCGCTCCTCAATTTCCTCTTCATTGACCATACCAGTTGTTGTGGCGATGCATAGATTAGAAACAATGTACTCCATAGGCATAACCGCCTCTTTCCCATATACTAGTTTGAACGGTGTCTGCCCCGTTAGTCTTTTGCAAGTGGTGTGATACGCCCACAGTACCGTGGGGATATTTAAATCCTAGTCATCCCGTTTAGTATTACATACCTTCATCAGCACGGTTTCCAAGATTTTATTGAACGCTTCTATAGTTCCATTTGCCTGTGGATGATATGGGATGCTTTTCTTATGCTGCACCTGCAATTCCTATGTCAGTGCTTTTACTGTGCGGTTGATAAAGTGGCTACCCTGTTCGCTCATCAATATCCTAGGGAATCCGAATCGCATCACGATGTTTTCAAAGATGAACTTTGTTGCTATTGCAGCGGTGTAATCCACAATTGGTGTGGCCTCTGCTCACCTTGTCATATAGTCTGTTGTTGTGATGATGCAGTGTGCATCGGTTCGCTTCCTCGGTGAGTTGATTGGACCCATAAAATCCATAGCCCATTTCTCAAAAGGTTGTAAAGTTACCTGTGGTACAAGCGGCATCTCATCTCGCCACGAGGGTTTCCCGACACGTTGATAGACATCGCAGCTCCGTGCATAGGCTATAGCATCATTATACAATGTAGGCCACCATAGCCCAGCACGCAGTACCGAATGCGCGATAGCCCTTCCTCCATAATGTCCACCCGCAACTACTGCATGTGATTCTTCCAAAATTTTCCCTTGTTCATGAGGTAGAACAAACCGTCACAGGATCTCATCAGGTCCAAGCTTGTGTAAATGTCCTGCGATTAGATGGAAATCTGTAGCCTTCACTACCAACTGCTTCTTTTGACTGGTCGTCATCTCCTTTGGTGCAACTCCAATTGCCAAGAACTGAATTGTCGATGCATAATGGTCACCTGTGATATCAACTCGAAACAACTATGCATCTAGAAATCCATCATCAATGTTGGTGGGCTCTTCACCTATCTCAATGCAGGACAGATGATCAGGACCAACATTCAGGCATCCTGGTTTCATAATTATTTTGAAATCAAATTCATGAAAGAGAAGCAGCTAGTGACAGATATTCCCCCCCAACACAGGCTTATTGACCATATACTTCATAGCCGAATGGTTAGTGAACATCTTGAAGTGGCCACCCAAGAGATAATGCCTAAATTTATGTAGAGCATATAACATCACCAACCCCTCTCTTTCTGTGGTCATGTAATTCTTCTTCGCAAAGGATAACTTTTTGCTAGCAAAGGTGATCGGATGATCCCTATCTCCTTCTCCTGGTTGCATGAGTACCACTCCCAGCGCAACAGACGAGGCATCGACATGGACATGAAACTCCTTGGTCCAATCAGGGAACACAATAATGGGTGTTGAAGCCATCTTGGCCTTCAATGTGTCGAAGCTACTTTGACATTCCTGGCTCCATATGAATGCGGCATCCTTCTTTAACTATTTCTCCATGGGCACGGTAATCGCAGCATAACCGCGGATAAACTTGCTATAGTACCCAGTATGCCCCAGTGTTGCGCGAAGCATCTTCATATTTGTAGGTGGCAGTAGGCTCAAAATGAGCGCAATCTTCATTGGATCAACCAAAAGCCCCTATTTACATATGATGTGACCCAATAGTATCCCAAATGGTGCATAGAAGATGCACTTCTTTGAATTCAATGTGATTTGATGCTATCAAAATTGTTCCAGCATCAAGCGCAGGTTTGCCAAGTGATCCTTGATCAATCCGTAGACTGTCCAGTCATCCATATATACTTGCAGAAATTTCTGAATAAAATCTTTAAATGCAGCGACAATGGCACGAGAGAATACCGCAGGCGCATTCTTCACCCCGAAGGGCATTACTGTGTACTGAAAGCAACCCCATTCGGTGACAAATGTGGTTTTATGGCGGTCTTCCATTGCAATTATGATCTGGTGATACCCAGAAAATCCATCTATAAAAGTGTACATTTCTTGACCACCTACTCCCTCAAGAACCTCATCCGTAAACGACATCGGAAAGGGATCATGCATGCAAGCATCATTCATTTTCCTTAGATCGACACAGATTCATACCTACCCAATATTCTTGTCTTGGACCACCATAGGACTTATCCATTCTGATTCTTGAACAAGCTCAATAATCCCTGCATCCATCATTTGATCAAGTTCATCCTTGACCCATTCTTTATATCGTGGATTCAACTGGTATGGCCTCTGTTGCATTGGTTTTGCATCTAGTTTTAACAGGATTTTAATTTCCCCTAAGTCACCCAATATACCCTTCATTTCTAAGAATTTTGTTGGGAACGAGTCTTGAAACTCATGCAGGATATCTGTGATCTTTGCCATATTCTCCTCGTCCTAGTAGTCCCCAATGTTGGAAAATTTCAGATTCTCCACCGTCCCAATGTTAACTTTCCTAATCTTCAACGATTGAGTCATGGGATCCATCGGAACATATGGTGCTCTGACATCCGGACTTCCTTCAGTCTCTGGAATATTAATATTGCACAATTCACCATCATCATCTGACTCACCAGAGAGGTTGTAGCATTCCATCATCGATTACATATGGAAATGCGCATGTGGGTCCACAGGATATGCGAATGATTTGTAGTGCATTGTCAACCTCTACATTAACATCTACAAAGCCAAAGGTATGTGCAAAGCAAACAATCAGCTCCTCCCAAGTGGTGATTTCTCTGCACAGCTCTGCTAATATGTACCAAGACCTTGGCATTTCATCCAATGTGTGAATAAAAGCATGGACCCACTCATCCTTGGGTCACGATGTCCACAACATTTGGCATTCCCTCAGATGACTACAAGGGCTATTCTGTCCATCATACCTCCCAGTGTGATATACCTCCATATCGCCGAAGCGCACAGTCATCAACCATCGAATTTTTTCCCATCCATGAATTGTCTCCTTATGAACTTCTCACCAACATGCTAGAGTGGCCTTTAATGCTTCTCCTAATGCCAACAAGTGTTGAGGCTCAGATACCTTTGCTTCAAACTCCTTAATGAACCTATATAGTTCTGGTAGTCCTTCATATATCGGTAACACAATGATCTCAGTGATGACATGGCGTAGTGACTATGTGATCAGCCCACACTTTTTGAGTGGTATTTAATGCATTCAGTTTGCCAATTTTTTAGTGCATCATCAAAATCAGAGGACACAGAGGTAGCGCTGCACCAACCCAGTTCTCCGTCTGCTATAGGAAGGATGTCATTTTCAGAGATATTGTAAATGTGATCCCATCCTCTCACGACTTCATCTTTGACTGGTTCAATATATCACCTTCCTTCATTTGGATCCATCGGGGCAATGACTCGGATATCGTGGTTCTCAAATGTCATCAACCATTTCTTAAAATTTATCATAGCCATGCTGTCGTTGGCCCATATAATCCCTAGCAGCGCGGGATAGGAGCCCCCTCCATTGACGACTTCAATTACATCAAAATCAACACGAGTCCTCATACCTTCGTCATCTACAACCAAATTTGACACACGACCGATCGATTGAACTTTGGCCTGATTACCCAGTCTTAGCTGCACTGGGGACCAACCAAGCTTCGGCTCCCCCATATTCTGCCACGTCTGTTTCATTGGGATGTTCACATATGACCCAAGATCCAGAATAACTAAATCGACTTTGTAGTCCCCAATCTAGATGTTCATCTGCATTTCTTTGCCCGTCTTTTTCTTCTGTAAAGAATTCACCGCAGAGTCCTACAACTCTCTATCCGACCGGTGCAACAACTTCTCGATCTAAATTAGAGCAACGGGATCTATTGCCAAGGATAAACAACTCTCGAAGAAATATTGTAATGTACCATACTGTCGCGATGGTATAGCTTCTAATGAAGAATCAAAAGCAGAAGGCATGCCCAAAATAGTTGTCTTACCAGGATTTCTTCCAAGTGCCTCGCAAGCTTCAAAAAAAGTATCTCTCTCGGTTGTGATATCAAACTTTGCTTTCTTCTTTCCAGCCAGTCGCACTTGTGGTCGCGGTCCATCTTATCCAGTCATCGCACCTCCTCGAGTAACAATCCCAAAATCAACATCCTCTATCTGTGGTTCTGCTAGGATGGTCGCAACTGTTGACCCTTGATTTTGGTTATGTGGTGGAGGCTGATTCGGTGGTGGATTCTGGTTCACTGGTGGGTTCATAGGATGATTGATATTCTAATTTTGTACTGGAATTTGGGGCTGCCCTTGATTCTGTAGTTGCTTCTGGTTTTGTATTTGATTCTGGGCTTGGAATTGATTCTGATTCCGTAATAAAGGAACATTGCCAGCCTGCCATCTCACAATTAACTGAGGGAAATTTTCAACAGTATGATCATTCACTACGCAGTACATGCATTGCAAATGGGGAAAATCTCTCTAATAGTGGCCAAATGTCCCATAATTATAACACTAGATTGATGCACGACCTTGTCCTCCTCCATGGCCAAAACCTCCTCTTCCCCTGAATCCAAATCCTCCACGATATCCTCCTTGCAGCTGATATTGTGGTTGAGCTACCTGTTGCTGATACTAGGGTTGCGCCATTGGCTGTTGTTGGGGATTCGGCTACTGCTGAACATAGTGCACTGGTTGGACGTACTGTGACTGCGACAGAGCCATTGGGGTTTGGGTGTACTGCGGTCTCGACGCGAACTGTGGCTGTGGTGCAACCTGTGTCTGTGGTTGCGATGGAATAAAATGCATCTACGGTGGCAGCGTATACTGGACTTGAGGTGGCGGCTGTATCACCTGCGGCTGCTGCACCATGCGAGGATCTTCACCTTTCACATAATATGCATCATAGGTCTGCTCTTGAAGCAGATTAGAAGCTCGACAATCCTTATCCTCGTGCCCAACTAAGCGACAGAAGGTGCAATATAAGCTAGTTGGCTTCGTAACCATTTTCTGCATGTAGGTACAATCTTCATGTCGGTGCCCATACACTTGGCATATGCGACACCACGGAACACTACTGCAACTTAACGGGTTCGACGCTCCTGATAGTAGATAATTCTGGAAAGAGGGACATGTATCTTTCATGTGTCCATCCATGTGACACCAAGTGCACCACAAGTCATCATGTTCATCTTTCTCCTTCTTGATATCCTTCAGTTCAATTATCAAGTTCGCCAATTGCACCTGGATTTGGTTCATGCCGACAACAGTTTCTCTAATAGGTGAAGCTTCCAGCTTCATCGCAATTTCCAGATCCTCGCTCTGCATCAGGATCTTTTGCTGCATTAATGGGTGTCGGATACGAGGGACCAATGCCACAATGAACCATTCTTTATGTTGGACGTCACTCATATCGAAGCTAACCCACGCCATCAACGTCTTAAACCTCTGATCAAAATCCCAAACCGTCTCATTAGGGAATTGTTTGATTTATTTCAGCTCTATATTGTACTGGGATTCATATTTTGGTTTCTTGAATTCTTCAAGTAGTCCCTTCCGAATCTCATCCAAATTCTTCATTGTGGTCCCCTATGGGACCTGTATGAATCTCATGTACCAATTGAGCACACAACCCCAAAGGGTGGTCGTTAACTGGCCTTTCTTTACATCCTCGTCGGTAGTCTTCCTGGAGGTCCAGAATACCTCACATAAGAACCAATACTGTTACAGATCATCAGTGCCATTTCCATGGAACATAGGTAGCTTCATATCGTCTCCTGCCATCCTAGACCTTCTTCCCACAGATGTTGCTTTACTACTAGATGCCACTTGGCACGTCGACGTAGATTGCATATATTTTCCTGATGGTGGAGTAGTGTGTGGAGGTGTGGACATGTTGCTATTGGGTTTTGATCTTGCTTCTACCCTCGGCGTAGCCTAGGTCTGCTCATCCTCTTCGTCGCTGTAGGGTCGCTTCGTCCCGTGTGGTTTTCCTTCGCGGTCTTGTGTTTTGATCGCAAAAGGATCTCCTATCCTCTACCTCTTGTCTTCTTGAAACCTTTCTCCTCCCCTTGTACAACAACTCTCTTCCTCGGCTACCCTCATAGTCTCATCGAAACTCACACCCATCTACCCCTTATCTTTCCATTCGTTGCCCCCCTTCTATTGCGGTGTTCACAGCCTCTGCACACCAGAGTTTTACTACTCTAGGTGCATCTTTGGTATGCCCTTTTCACAAAAAAGCATCTTGATTGAAAGCAGAGACAGCAAGAACCTACCTCGTGGTCCGTTGAAAAATTCCTGTTCTGCTTCACTGTAGTACTTTTTGGTATCAACCGCAAACTCAGTGTTGTATCTTTCCAAAACACTGTCCAACTAGACTTTGATAGCCTACGACGCCTTATTGTTAGTTTCTTAGAGTTCTTGAATTAGCTTGAGGGTCCACGACGTCAGATCTCCTCCCTGGAAGTTGCACTTTTTGTAGGTGAATCACGCCAGCCACTCATAGATTATGATGGGAAACTCACAGAAAAACCATTCGTGAGAACCATCGTGAATGTATCTCGCCAAGCATGCGTCTGTCGTCAAATTCAGGTTCTGGTTCTCGGCTTCAGTGAACTATTGCAGTCTTAGGTCGAACCAATCTTGGATCTTCAGGTTCATCAGATGCCACAACATATCCTCCTCTTCAATCACAATGAGGTCTCGGCAACCGAACCATTTGTTGGTGAAAAACCACCAACAAATAGTCGTCGACAGGGGTTTCCACTAATTTTATGCCCAACCAACGCGATCTCCCTGAGCACCGACCCAGACGGGTTTTACCCTGCCCAAAAACATCCGCAGAGTAGATGAATTCTCACCTGAGATGTTCGAGGGAGAGTTCTCGGAACCACGTTTCTAGCAATAAGGAGGAGGATCGGGGCATCAGAGATTTATCAGCATAACTATCAGATCTAGCAAAACCATCTATCAGATATTGTAGTATTCATCACAGATCTATCTTTTCAATTACATATCTAACAGATCACATCATTCCACAAAACCATCGCAACAAATAAAGGTAGGGCAAGACATCGCAGCAGTATTCCTCATTCATAAAACATAACCATCGTAGAAAATAAAGACAGGAAGAGACATTGCAGCATATGCAAGAGGAACAAGGACAACATTGATTCAACTCAATATCCATTGTATCATATTACTTTCATCGCAACAGATCCAAAACAACAGTCTTCTTTCTCTATAGCAAGAAAAAGATCAATCCACATAGTCACTTACAAATCACAAAAGATTCAATCCCTCACTTTAGTCTCCTCTCAGACACATCCCGTCTCTTTATCTCTCTCTTTCGATCTATCGATGTATATTTTTACAATTGTAATTCTAATCTATATATAGGCTTGTGCCTTTACATTCAAGGTCCACTTCTAACTAACTCCTAACTGATTTAACCACTAATAACCTATATCCACAAAATGTGGTCAACCGATACAAAAATATGCATAAAATATTCAAAAGCGGTTTATTTTCCACCTGTCGCGCTGTCTTTGGCTTGTGCAGTGTCGCGTGAGCTTGCGCAGCCTCCGCGGTGTTGCGCAACTCACTTACCCCAAACCCTTTCCAACATGAATTGAAGACTAAATCATCTTCACAATATCTATAAAAATATCCCAAACAAGTGGCGGTTTGTTGCATGAGTACATGTGCACGGGTTCCTCCCTTGAGGCCATTGATGAAACATTCTCAAGAAAAATAACCAAAGAGGACTTTGGCGTTGATGGCCAACTACTCAAATGTAGTCATGTAGTCCAAAACAATGTATGTTTGGTGCAATTTAGTTAATCATCCTAAATAATGAGTGTCCCCATCAATTCACTCATAAAGAATCTTCACAAATTGGGTCCAAGGGACATAACATAGATAAGACTTCTAGTACCATTTCTAGTATTTAGAATATATATATAAGGCCCCAATTTTCAAATTTTGGATATGATATTTAATGCCATGGAGTGAAAAATAATGTTCCATTTGAGTCACCCAACCTGAAGGGTTGGAGCCATCAAATTTTCACATGTCAATCTTCAAAAAATGGTGCCATGGAGTTTTCTCTTCAGTGGAGGGAGACTAGTGTTCCGAGAATAGAGAGAGAGATAATGCTTAGTCTTCATTGGCCACAACTTCATGAGTTGGGGTGTCATAGGGGGGAACATATCCACAATGTTGGGTACTAACAGTTAGTATGAAATGTTTTTTGGAGTGCTTATTTTCTTATTCAGTCATCTGCTGAGTGAGTTGGCTCACATGTTGGGTGATTTGTCCCATGTAAGAGCCAAGGGTTTGAAGGTCAAGAGGATAAATTGACAGTTTTGGATTGAGTTAGAGTGATTTTGATTGGTATTCTCCATGTTTTCCTAGTGGCGAGTGTGTACCATGGGAGCCCAAAATTAAGAATTCAAAAAGCAAAGGGGTAGGGTCTACCAAAACATGGTTTTGGGAGATATATATCAAATGATATGTACAAGGAAAGGAGTCTATGGAGGTAGGTCACAAATAAGGATTCATTGGAATCTCGGAAAAGGTTTTGAGAAATATATATCAAGATGAGCATCATGATGCAAGGACTCCAATGAGTTAGGTCACAAATAAGAGTTTTCTGGACCATCCAAGTTTTTTATGTTGGGGATTCCATGTTACTGCATTAACAAGATTTTCAAATTCCTTTTATTCAAAGATGTAAGAATTTTGTGTGACCTCCCCCAATGAATATGCTTGCTAGTGTGACAAAATGAAGAAATCTCACAAACATGTTGCAGAGAGAAGGGTTTCTAGTTTTTGTAGGTTTCCGAAGTCAAGGGATTATCATGCACTATAGCTCTCCTATATATTTGGTGGGTCCAATAGTAGTACTTGACCCAATATCTTAGGACATAACTAAGGGGGCTCAACCTTTCCCTTAGGCATGCTACTTGACTACTCAAGAACATCAGAGTATCTTCCTAAGTATTGTTCTCTATGCTTCTATAGAAACAAGACGACCGTAGGATGGTTTCAGGTGGCCTGTGGAACTTCTGATATACTTGAGGGTACGTGGAGGTGATTCCATCTGCAGGTGTTGTCTGATGCGGTACTACTCGAAGGGGTACCAAAAACAGTTACAACAATGTCCAACAATTACACCAAACTAGGGTACAACGTGACTAAGTATTAATTGTATTTTTTGCATGTGTTTCTCCCTACCCGTAGGCTTATTCATTGAATGACATATATCTATAGTTATTTACAGACATCGCAACACATCTCTAGCCTAAAAAAAATCTATCAATTATTGGAAACATGTTATCTCATGAGCATGGCTCTAATGACACTTGTGGTATTCATTAGCCCTCTAATTTGATTGTTATACAACTTAAATCTTAATAAAAAATATATTTAAAACATTGAGGTTGAAGATTCACACGATTACATGAATATAGGTATACAAAAGTGTCACTTAGAAATAATGTGTTTGATTCAAAAAAATATTTTTTTATTTCACTATATAATGTAGGATGCAAGGTTATAATTTTTTTCTTAAATGTGATCATCAAATTGGGAGCAGCGCGCGAAGAGTATTTTTTTTTGGAGCTTTCCTCCTGGCGGCTAGGGTTCCTTCCCTAGCCACCATCCTCCTTCTCCCTTGAGCGATGATGGTTATACGCTGCTTTCCCGAGAATACTTTGGAGCGATGATGGTTTTGGTGCGATGGATATGGTGGATCCTTTTGTGAGGTGGCAGGGGCAGATCATGCTGTGAGGCGGTGAGGTCCGACGGTTTTGAGAGAGACCCAACTGAATCAGGCGGCTGCTGCCATCCCCACTCTGTGTGGCCGCTGGAACTGGCTACAAGATGGTTTTTTGGCGGTGACAGCAGAATGGAGGGGCCCTTGCGCTGTGTCCTTTGTTGAAGGGCTCTTGTCTTCCTGTGGCAACGTTGCTTTCTTCCTACGGAGGTGGCGTTTTACAGTGTCCTTTGGTGAAGGGAATTCGTCTTCCAACCATAATGACGTTTTTTTCTGTGGAGGGTCAGAGGCCCTCCCGTCTTGAAGGAAAAGGGTCTCGTGTAGCAATGTGTTTACTCTTTTGATGGACAAGTATCTTTCCCCCTGCATTGGTGGTATAGTCTGTTTCTGGTTCCCTTTGTCCTTTTTTTTGTTACTTTTCTCTCTTGAGCAGTTTTTGTATGGGTGTTTTATGCACCTTTTTGTGAGCTCTGTTTTAGGGTGTTATTTGCTGAAGTTTTTGACTTCTAGTAGTAAGTTCTGGTGCTTTGCACTTTCCATAAAGGATGTATAGTCTTTTATTTGAGGTTGTATAGTTCTCTTTTGTGGCATATTCTGTCACTTATCACGGTTTGTGGATTTTTTCGTTGGCAAGGAGCTTGATTCTGGATGCTCAATTTGTTGAGTTGTTGAGCACTATTTGTGTGTTTTGGATGGATATGATACCTATTATCATAGAAATTTATATCGTTACCTTTGATTCTAATGAATATCAAGGAACTGCTATTTTTCTTTTGTAAAAAAATGTAGGATGCAACAAATGAATGAAAGGTAAACAAATGAAATATTTGAATCATTCTCAATACGCTATTATTCAATTATAAAAGCAGCCCCAATCGATGATTAATTATGAATGCCCCATTTATTTGCGGATGCAATTTAGTAGTATCATATTCGTCTTACATGTTTATATCATCTTCCACAACCATTATATTGATGTGAAATTGGATGGTTTGGACATTTAATTTCACATGATAATAAATGTAAATTTGTGTAGTTTTGTTTAGACTTATGTTTTAAGTTTATATGGTATCATCAATGATTATCATTCCGCAAAATTTTGGGAAAAAAAGAGTTATATTATTATATAGTTGTTAATGCTATTAAAAATTTATTTCATATTCAATTTGTAGAGGGATTAAAGATAATATAATAAAAATTTCAAAATTTAATTGATAAGTTGATAAGAGTGATCATGCAAGTTCAATTTTTTTAAAGCTATGGTATCTTTTACTTAAGTAAGGTTTTAAAAGTGATTTTTTTTATTAATATTTAAAATTAAGAAGCTAAGGATAAACATCGTAAGTATAAAATTATTGTTGTGCCGAGAGGCGCTCTAGAACCCAGTATGGGGATAGCTTGTAACGTTATGTAACGTTCCTCATGTAATGTTCTTATTATAAATGTTGGCCATAAAAAAAAATTAATTATTCTCCAAAATAAATGTCGACCACAAAAACAACTTAATATGGGGGAGATGTTGTAATGTTCCTACCTAACAAAACAATAAACAATAAAAAAATTAATTATCGCAAAAAAAATGTTGGTAAGGAAAACAACACAATATGGGGGAGATGTTGTAATGTTCCTACTTAACAAAATAATAAAAAATTGAATTATCAAACAATGTTGGTCGTGCACATGGTTTTATTGTACATGGTTTAGGAGGTAGTTGCAAATGGTTTTAAGACCATGTGCAAGGCCTCCTAAACAACCCATGGTTTTAGTAGTGCCTTGGACATGGTTTTAAAACCATGTATGGGGGAGATGTTGTAATGTTCTTTCCTAACAAAATAAAAATAATAAAAAATATTATATGTCAGCCATAAATAGCATTAAATATTAATAATAAAAATATTATATGTCAACTGTAAATAAAACAATGCGTCTTTTGGTCTGAATCACACCAAAGCTAAGAGTTGAGTGCAATACTTAAGAAGAGATTTGCACCTCCAAATATTTGATCTCCTCACTTTCATTTGTAGATCATAACTTATGGGATAAATCACTATGCACTTGTTTTACCGTTCTTAGGGTTTCTCTAGATGGATGCGCTCCTCTTTAGGGAGTTTTCTGGTTAATGCAAGCTATTTTTTTGGAAATTATTTGGTGAATCTTTGCTTTTGGTGGTGCTTCAATTTGTTGGATGAACACAAGCACGAGGAGGTTAGGATTCTTACCTTTTTGTTGGATGTTGGTGTATGTGCATGTTTGAGTACTAGTTGTAGCCTTAGAGCTGCACTTTTTCCTAGGATAGGCTATTACCTTCCTTCCTATCACCTTAGTAAACAACGACACGTCTCCTCGTGAGGGTGCCCTATAGTTTGTCCTTAGTTTTCCCTAGGCTAGTTGCTTAACTTAGGACCCTCCCTCACTAGGCTAGTCATTCTTCCTAAGGAGCCCTAGGTTAGGCAGGGATTGTGCTAGGGTTTTCCCTAGGTTTTCACACTTCCTTTTCTCACAAATATTATATAGGATTAGTCCTTAGGTTCAGTTTTAGGTTTAATTAAGGTTTAGTTAGGTTAGCATAGGTTTGGTTTTAGGTCAGTTCTTAAGTTAGTTTGGCTCGTAGGCTAGGGTTAGTCCTGCAGTATACTTGCATTACCTCCATTTTCCCACAAGATGGTACCCCCTTTACTACAAAAAATCATCCCTAACTTTTTCTTACCCCGCAGCTTCCTCAAGTCCACAGCCTTCATACATTCCTCGCTAAACCCATCAATTCTCGATGAATCTGCTCCTTGGCTTTCCCAACTCACCTCTCATCTTTGCTAGTTATTTTTCCACCCCAACAACCTTCACGACCTCCCCTTCAAACTCTCGCTGGGCACCCAACCCTCGTCCTTGTTGCCTCCTCATCGTGGTTTCTACCTTCATTCTTCTTCCCCCGTCCTCGTTGGTGTCTATTTATTCCCACACCATCCCCTTCTCTAGTTCTCGGGTCTTCTCCACTTGTGGCTGCCACTGTCCTCGCTGGTGTCACTTCCCCCCATCTCACAACTGTTGTTGGTCCGTTCTCAAGTTCATGGGATTCCCTTTTACAATCCCCACATTGGATTAGAGGCTGCCATTTGCAGTAGAATCCTCCCTCCTTCTTATAATCATCCATCGGTCCACTACAACCTTCGCTCCCTACACGTGATAACCTGACAGATGTTATACCATATGCGCTAGAACCATCACATACTCGTGATTAACACTGTTGATAACTTACATGGTGATTATGATGTTTATGTTTTAATTAATTCTCAAGACTTATGGTTGCATGGTAATGACTGTAAAGGGATGATATTTTATCTTTAATAATGATTCTTTAATGCCAGTTATCTATTGTTGTTGTTCAAATATTGTTAAACTGGTGTTTATGATTTTAATTTCAATTTCATTAACACTTGGGTAAGAGACTTAATTACTCACTGCCATTCAACATTTTTACATAACCAATGATACTAAGTTTGGTATTATGACCGAATATAAATATTCTATATATACTATTGTATAATTTGTTTTGCCGCAAATAATCGGCGTACATTACTACAGATCTATTTCAAATTAATATACGATTATATACTGAAGGCTTGGTGTTAGAACCCTGTAATTTTCCTATGGTTGTTGTAGGAAGTCACAGGGGTAACCATTTCAACAAACCTTTAGACTGCTTTCTAGCTAAGGTAGTCAGAGAGGGATCTCTCTTTGTCACGATGACATTCACATATACATTTAACAATAATGAGCACGTAGAAGACTAGATTTCTGCTAGTAACATGACAATTACAAATAAAATGGGTTGAATAGACAAGCAAAATCAAAATCATTGGGCGATGGAGTCACAACCTGAAACATTTAAGGCCATTACAACATCTAATAAACAATGATTTCTCTTCAGCGATATGAGGCAAAGTAAGCACATCATTTAGCGAAATATCTTTTGAGCGGTGGTGAGAGGAAACAGGAAAATACTAGCACGAAAAGGGGAACCTATGGATGTGCGAATCCCTTGCAACGCCTTTAGTAGAAAATGACAAAGGGGGAAAGATAACATAGAGCACCTATCGATAGATGAATTCTATAGCAGCTATCACATTCACACAACAAACATGATTTCTGATGCAGGAGCGCCTAAAAGAGGGATAATTCCAGCATGCTAATCTAGAAATGCATTGGTAGAAATAACACAGATGTAAATGAAATAAACAAAGAAAGCACACACTAAATGTAAGCACTGTGATGAATCTCATAAACAGAGAGAACTATATTCATTAATGCTTCCAAAATTGTTGCAGAGCTACAAACCGTCACTCAGGCCTAAAAAATGAGCATTAGTCCAACCTCCTTTCCTCCCGTGAGGAGGTTCTATTTATAATACAAACTACCCCCAGGATATGTTCCGAAACAGGGTATTGAACGATTACAAAATGCTGGATTAACCCAGAATGCTCATGTCAGAATTCCTAACAAAAGATATTAGGTGGCAATTTCACCATGATCTTATCGTCGAAATGGGAAACATGTTATGACATGCACGTTGATCTGAATGACACAATGGCTTGTGAATGTCGGCTTGCTTGAATTTTCAGCAACGTATACGCACCAAAGGCTGTATTCCATTTCCACGTGTTCATTCCTACATGCTTAAACTAGCCTTGTGACCCTTTATGCTCGTGTCCCTTCGAGCTCCTCCATGTCCCAGAAACATACTCTACCCATGCCTGTGGCTGGTGGGGACATCTATACCTCCTCTGAGTTGGGATCTCTGTCTGACAGCCTCTATATTTCCTCTGAGTGTTGTTAGGCTTGCGGACCTTGGGATACACACCCTGCTATCGATGGGACTGAAACTTTGATGTGCTTGTTTTTTTTGTTTCGTAGGCTCCTAGTTGCCTGCACTGCTCAGTCACTGGATCTATCCTCTTTCGCCAGGGTGCACCCGTGAAATATGTCTTTGGATTCGTCATCACCTTTGATGCAGTTGATATTACAAACCAGCGATGATGATGACAAAAATATCCCTTTCTTTCTTCCTTTGTACGATCATCCCTTTAGACCAGCCATCCCTAGCAATGGATACTATATACTGTGATGGTGGTGTCCATGAACCTATCTGGAGGATTTGGCGGGATACCCCTTTGGTTGGAGGCCCCAAGAACCGTGTCTATGAGGAGGTTGCATTTTATTCAGACAACCTTATCCTCATCAGCCTTCGAAATTTGTTCTAAGGTGGCATTCTTCCTTTTGTTGACCTTACTTGTGATGGAAAAACCCTCTAATGGAATGAACATCTCTACCCTGATGGCTGGGGTGGCTGCGACACCATGGTCTGGAAATAATTGAAACCCTCTGCCACACCCACCAGTTGGTAGGTTGAAACGATTCTTTGGCACCTCAAGCGGACCGATCATTTCAAGCCTAGTAGCAGGGCTCTCAGTTGCCTTATCAGAATGATGGTTCGTCATCCTTGCTCTCTGTCAGGATTCACTCAATTCACCACTCTGGTAAAGGCTGAGTGATAGTGTTATAATGAGTCGGTAAAGGAGTTGGTGAAGCTATGTCAATCCCTCTCATGTGCCATCATTGAGTGATATGATGACACATGAATGGCCATGTGGGCTCTCGATCCAGCTTTCTTGTGTGAAGGCATCAACTGCGTCACTCCTTGATCGTGTCGTCATGGAATTAATAGTGGAAGTGACCTTAGGCTTCACTTACAATCAGCCTCAAGCTGGCTTGTGGGGGGTGGAATTGACGTTGATCAGTTTCTTGACTCCCCTTGTGATAATACCGGTGCGCCTGGGTTTCATCGCCTTTCTCCCTCACCATATGGCGCGCATAGCCACTCCTAACTTCTATCCCTTCATCGTTATGGTGCTCATCCTCCTGAGGCATAACAAGAAGCAATTCTCGGGACTCTCGAGTGTGACATACAGTGTCGATGTCGTCTTCCCTATTCTTTAATTCGCGACCCGTCTGTTGGTTATCCTCCGTGTATGCCCATAACGCTACACGGATAGAAGTCGTTGGTTAACCATCTCGACGGACCCCCGCGTTGGAGGTGAAGGGCCCTACATGGTTTCACGTTGCCTCCTTCCATTTTCCGCCGTGCATCTTCTCAATGCGACTTCAATCCAGGCTGTTGATCAGAATCTCTTCCGATCGTCATCATCCAACCATGCAGGGTCTTCATCCATTTTGTTGAGCTGTTATGCCTTATCCATTGTGCAATTTGGGGTAGTGCGAGGTTTTTGGCTGCAAATCTTTGATGGCCACAGGGAAAAGGTACGGGCCACGGATTTCGCATGCCTTCATGACTTAGTTCTCTATGCACCTGATCCACCGTGAAATCTCCCTCCTCTGTTGCTCTGCGCTACCTGTCCTGTGGTGATCCACCCTCAAAGTAGTTAGGTATCAAATATTTTTTTTGGCTATACCCCCTCATGCTAGCCTATTGTGGTCAGTATCTTTCCAAAATTTAACATAAGTGCTAACATCGGCTCCAACACGGGGATACTATCCTCCCTGTGAGGTAGCAAAGAACTAGCGTAGATCATGTGCCTGATCCATTGGGCTGGCTTGTGGCCTTTTTTCTGAAAGTTCCTCACGTGCTCTGAAAACAAAATCTGAATAAATGGCAATAAAATGGAAAATTGTAGAAGTAAAATGCTCTCCAGGTTGAGTTTATTCAATCCTACCTACCCTACTTTATACAGGAATTACCGCCTAGTCAGGTGACTTCCGACTTCTAGTGAAGCTAATCAAACAGGTGATTATGTTTGTAGGTTCTCCCCTTCTTCTTGATGGAGGGTGGTAATGCGAAGCGGGATGATAGGAGGTTATTTTTGAACCTATGACTTTCATTGTGCATAAACATCCCATCATTCCCATCGTACAACTTCTCCACAGGTGTGGCCCTTGGGTTATGACAGATCTTTGAAATTTCTGCTATACACCTATCATGATCAAGTTGCTCCATGTACTCAGCCACTGGATCATAAAATCCATGGTTGTCCTGAACCCCTCCCAGTCCTTGCTAGCTCCATGATGGAGGATCTAGCTGTATCTCCCCTTGCACACTATGCAACTGTTCATTAAAACACTCGTGCAAGGGGAACCCGTGACCATCTATTCTTGAGGCCTCAGCCGCCTCATCCCAAAAACCAAAAACCATGCATGTTTCTTCCTTGTGCACTTCATAGGGAATGTATTCAATGGAATACTGTGCATAGTGCTCTTCTTGACCTAGTTATTCTGTATTGGAAGGGCAGGAATAACTATCCCACTTGGGACCCTCATCTTTTGAGCAGTCATCCTCATACTCGTCATACCGTGGAGGCCCTAAAACCTCCTAGAAATCCTCGTAGTCATGGCCCATGACAGGGAGGTTATCTCCTTCAAAAAAAAATCATAACACCCCTCTTCTAGGGTCTCAAACAGCTCGTCTGTGGTATGATAGGAAGGACAATTAAGATGCACTGCAGATGCCGTTCATTTGCCTCCCTCATCAGCCATTCTAAACAATGCCATGACGTTATCCTTAACCTCCATCTTCTGCTCCTGATTAGAGACCTTTAATATCTGTTTTAGAAAATCAAATGAGGTGAAGCATAAGGGTAGGTAGTCACCTTTCTCCTACTGAGGGTATCCTTCATGAGAAATAAGGATAAAAGATGTAGGAGAGTCTAGTTGTTCGTCTTCTTCCTCCTCTATTAGCAGAGAAGGACCTGCATGCTTCTGTAGGTCCTCCGGGGCGGTTCGAACTTTCTCTATACACAATAGTCCTTTGTCTTCTTGTCTGCTTATGGGACAAGGGATGTGGTCCATCATGAATCTCTCTATCCATCTTTCTATGGCCTCCATCCTCTCGTTCGCTCTGGTCTCTAATGCTTCGGAGGGAAGAAGCTAGAGGGAATCTTCATTATGTCCTTCATCTCCTTCCTCCCTCCCCTTATCATTGGAAGCAGATAGATTTGTCTGCACCTCTACGATGTGCTTTAACATGTATGCCAGAGAGACTGACCTTCTTTCATTGAGCCGCAAAATGAATTCGCTATAAAAATATTTAGCATACTGGATTTCGGCCGTGTTGGGAGGAGGTTTAAACTTAGACGGAATAGCATTATAGACCTTCATAAATCTGTCAAATAATTCTGGGACATATTCTCCCTCTTCCCTTTTGATGGAATAGAATTGAGATAGGCATCTCTCGAGGTCTCTCTTCTCTTTCCACCTTTCTTTGAAAGAATCCTCCAAGGCTCGATAACCTAGGATGGATCTATCTCAAAGGCTAGTGAACCATCTCTTTTCCTCTCCAGCAAGGCTTTGGGAAAACATCATGACCTTAATATCTGCATGGTCCACTTCTTCTAGGTCAATCCAGTCTACAAACCATCCCAAATGTTGCTCAGCTGAATACCCCTTTCCAACAGAAAATTGTTTGAGTCTTTGGGTGTACCCCTGGGGAAGATTGTGGAGGATTCCAGGGAGTAGTATGGGGGCGAATTGTTTAGACCTAGCTGGGGTTGTGGCAGAGATTTCAAGAGAGGATAAAGATTTGAATGATGGAGGCTCTATAGATTTTGAATGGAGGGGAGGAAATGTTGCGACAGCGAGAGGTCCTTTGACCGTGGAGTTGGATGAGGCCTGTTTGGAGGAGGGCACTGGGTCAGCAGCAACATCGCGAGCCTCATGGGTCTCAGATGAAGGGGTTCAACCCCGGTCATATGCACAAGGCGAAGGATTTTTCTCGGTATTTAAAGAGGGATATACATGGGTGGGTCTAGGGTCTTTCCATGAGCATGACAGATATTAGAAAACAATTCTAACCATCCCAAGGAAGGATAGGAAAAAATGTACCAGGAAGGATAAGACATCTTGGAGAAAGAAAATAGAGTACCTCATCTTTTACCAAGCCCTTCCAGGCTCTGCTATATTGGGCTCATTTTCCCTAATGGATTCGCCATGGAACCTTTGAAAACTTTGCAGCTTCTGGGTGTTCGGGGTTCCCACTAGAGTCACCTTCAAAGGCCTTGAGTGGAGTCACCAGAGCATATACAACCAACATGTTTCTAATACTGGCTGCTCAACCAGGTCATAGATCTGAGCAATGTCATTTTACCCAGAGATGATTTGCTCATTCGCTCCTCAGCAACGGCACCAAGATGTTATCACCCTGTAATTTTCCTATGGTTGTTGTAGGAATTCACATGGGTAACCATTTCAACCAACCTTTAGAATGACTTCTAGCCAAGGAAGTCAGAGAGGGATCTCTCTTTGTCATGGTAACATTCACATATACATTTAACAATAACGAGCACACGCAAGACTATATTTATGCTGGTAAAAGTACAGTTATATATAAAATAGGTTGAACAGACAAGCAAAATCAAAACCATTGGGCGATGGAGTCACAGCCTGAAACATTTAAGGCCATTACAACATGTAATAAATATTGATTTATCTTCAGCGATATGAGGCAAAGTAAACACAACATTTAGCGAACATATTTTGAGTAGTGGTGAGAGGAAATAGGAAAAGCCCAGCACGACAAGGGGCACCTATCGATGGGTGAATCCCTTGTAATGCCTTTAGCAGAAAATGAAAAAGGGGGAAAGCTAAAATAGAGCACCTATCGATGGATGAATTCTATAGCAGCTATCACATTCACACAACAAACACGATTTTTGATGTAGGAGCACCTAATAGAGGGAGAATTCCAGCATGCTAATCTAGAAATGCATTGGCAGAAATAACACAGATGTAAATGAAATAAACAGAGAAAGCACACACTAAATGTAAGCATCGTGATGAATCTCATAAACATAGAGAACTATATTCATTAATGCTTCCAAAATTGTTGGAGAGCTACAAACCGACGCTTAGGCCTCAAAAATGAACATTAGTCCAACCACCTTTCCTCCTGTGAGGAGGTTCTATTTATAATATAGACTACCCCCAGGATATGTCCCTAAATAGGGTATCGAATGATTACAAAATGTGGGATTAACCCAGAATGATCACGTCATAATTCCTAAAAAACGACATTAGATGGCAATTTTGACATGATCTTATTGTCGAAACAGGAAATGTGTTATGACACACATGTTGATCTGAATGACACTGTGGCTTGTGAATGCAGGCTTTCTTTCCTTGTCAGCAACGTATCAGCACTGAAAGCTTTATTCCATTTTCACACTTTCAGTCCGGCATGCTTGAACTAACCTTGTGACCCTTTATGCTCGTGTCCCTTCGTGCACCTCCATGTCCCAGAAAAGGCTCTACCCACGCTTGTGGCTGGCGGGGATATATATACCTCCTCTGAGTTGGGCTCTCTATCTGACAGCCTTTATACATCCTCTAAGCATTGTTAGGCTTGCGGACCTCGCGATGGCCACCCTACTATCAATGGGACTGGACCTTTGATGTGCTCATTTTTTTTGTCTTGTAGGCTCCTAGTCGCCTACATTGCTTAGTCATTGGGGCTATCCTCTTCTGCCAGGGTGCACCCATGAAATATGTCTTTGGATTCGTCATCACCTTTGATGCATTTGATATTACGGACCAATGATGATGATGACAAAAATCTCCCTTTCTTTCTCCCCCGTACGATCATCCCTTTAGACCACCCTTCCCTGGCAATGGATACTATATACTGTGATGGTGGTGTCCACAGACCTATCTAGAGGCTTTGGTGGGATACCCCTATGATTGGAGGCCCCAAGCGTCATGTCTATGAGGAGGTTGCGTGTTATTCGGAAAACCTGATCCTCGTCGGCCTTCAAAATTCGTTCTAAGGTAGCATGCCTCCTTTCGTTGACCTTACTGGTGACAAAAAAACCCTCTAATGGAATGAACATCTCTACCCCGATGGTTGGGGTGGCTACGACACCATGATTTGGAAATAAATGAAACCCTTTACCACACCCACTGGTTGGCAGGTTGAAATGAGTTTTCTATGCCTCAAGCAAACCGATCATTGCAAGCCTAGTAGCAGGGATCTCAGTCGTCTTATCAGAACAACAGTCTGTCATCCTTGCTCTTCGCCAGGATTCGCTCAATTCACCACTCTGGTAAAAGCCGAATGATAGCGTTATAATGAGCCGATGAAGGATCTTGGTGAAGGTCTATCAATCCCTCTCATGCGCCATCATCGAGTGATATGATGACACATGAACAGTTATGTGAGGTATCGATCCAACTTTCTTGTGTGAAGGCATCAACTACATCACTCCTTGATCGTGGTGTCATGGCATTAATAGCAAAAGTGACCTGAGGCTTCACTTACAATCGGCCTCAGGCTAGCTTGCGGCAGGCGGGCTTGATGTTGATCAGTTCCTTGACTCCCCTTGTGATAATACCGATATGCCTGGATTTCAGCGCCTCGCTCCCTCACCATATGGCATTCATAGCCACCCCTACCTTCTGTCCCTTCATCGTTATGGCGCTTGTCCTCCTGAGGCATGAAAGGAAGCAATTCTCGGGATTCCCAAGTGCAACATACATTGTCGATGTCATCTGTCCTGTTCTTCAATCACGACCCGTTCATTAGTTATCCTCCACATATGTCCATAACGCGACACAGATCAAAGCCATTGGTTAACCATCTCATTGGATCCCTGTCGTTGGAGGTGAAGGGCCCTACGTGGTTTCACGTTTCCTCCTTCCATTATTTGTTGCGCATATTCTAGATGCGACTTCAATCTAGGCCGTCAATCAAAATCTCTTTCGATCGTCACCATCCAACTATGCAGGGTCTTCATCCATTTCACGGACCTATTCTTCCTTATCCATTGCGCAAGTTGGGGTAGCGCAAAGGTTTTTCAGCTGCAGATCTTCCACGACCGCTGGGAAAACATACGGGCCATGGATTTTGCACGCCTTCATGACTTAGTTCTCCATGCGCCTGCTCTGCCGCGAAATATCCCTCCTCTGTTTCTCTATGCTGCCTGTCGTGTGGTGACCCACCCTCGAAGTTGTTAGGTCTGGAATTTTTTTTGGCTATACCCCCTCACTCCACCCTATTTTCGTTGGTGTCTTTCCAAAATTTAGCATGAGCGCTAACACTTGGGAACAATATTCTTCCCATACTTTGACATATTACGATTATTAGGCCGTTTAATTACCTTGAATGCTCATGCCAAACTAGTACCTGACATCCATTTATCATTAGTTTGATATCCACATTTGCATATTTACTCGACTCCATTAGGAACTGATCATTAACTTCATAGATTTTCAAGATATATTTGTATCAAAGTGTCTTTTGCAGGGTTGCATAGGGATCTCCCCTAGGAGGTTATGACTTCCAAAGTAGTTAGGGATAAATGACTAAGGTGACAGTGGTCACTCTTCTTGTATATTCTTATAACCAGTGGCCAGACCTACCATTCAAACTGGTAACATTTTGGCGTCGTTGTTGGGGACCATTTCAAATTTTGAAGCGGTTGATCTAGAATCATTCACACCCTAGCAAGAACAACATCTAGTAAGAAAAATTGAGGTAAGTCTTTCTAGGTATTTTGAAAATATTATTGAAGACTAATCTTGTAGATCTTACTCGACGACTCCACAAAGAAAAATACCAACAAGGCCTAACACTTTGGTAAGTCGTGAAGTCCTGATTATATATTATTGCATACATCTTTGAAAGTACTAACCTGCAGGCTTATCTGGCGACTCCAAAAAGAGCTCATCTCATCCCTTCTATCAGGTACACCCTTGATTTATTTAGTACTTTGGCGAGATTTTCTTAACCAACCTGGAAGGTTTCTCCTGGCGACTCCAATCAAAGAAAAATAAAAGAAGTACTCTATAAAGATAGGGAAGTCTGATGGGATGGCATCAAATTATGAATTGTGGATGGACATATTGGAATTCTCATGCATTCTAGGTTTCACACACAAGTATGCCATTCAAGATGGTGGGAAGAAACTTTTCCCATTGTTCCAGTAGTATAAGTACCATGCAGCATCCCATGTGCAAGCATTCATGCAATTCATCTGGGAAAGTAACATCATGCATGAAGACATCAGGATGAGGCTATTTCTGTTCTCTCTTCACCTAGAAGACAACTTATTAGTCAGAAATTGGTATGAGGGTTTTCCTCGCAAAATTTTTTCTTCACTTAGGCCATTCATTAATTCATTCAACATGGATTGGGATTACGGTGTCAAAAAACAAGAAAAAAAGGCCATGATCGAAAGAATATGGGAAGAAACCATGGGAAAATCCATACTCGAGATGATCCAAGAGAAGGAACCAAAGATTATATTCCATTTGAGTTTGAAGATCCTGATAATCCAACTGCTACAGAAATGGAAATTGGTTTCGCTCCTCTTGCTCTATCAGCTTTCCCTGGATATTTTGATGAGTTACCAAAGGTATTATGGCATGCCTTCAAGGCTGATCATGATAATGTCGCACATCATTTGGAATGGTTTATGACTTTGGCTTCAGAATATGGTATCAAAGAAGAAGAAGATGTTTACTTGCGATCATTGTCCTTCACCTGGGAGGAAAGGCCCTTGCTTGGTTTGTGGGCCTAGATAAAGGAGCAATATCATCATTTGAAAAATTGGTGGAAACATTCTGTAGCCATTGGGATTTAGAGAAACATGAAAAATGGATACCTCATGTGAAGCATGCAAGCGACTTGTTCAATAAGGAATCCCAAAACAAGGATCAAGTCGAAGCAACCATTGTCCAAGGCCTAACTGATTATAGAGTCAAGCACAATAGACGAATATTCCCAAGTAGATGAATATGATGATGGTACTATATACGAAGATCAATAATTCCTATCCAAAGAAGTTGAAGAATAGAAAGACAGGATGGGTTCTCCCTTCCAACATACAAAAGCTTCTTATGACCTATCATATCTCTAGGAACATAATGATGGGAGTTTTGAGGATGATGGTTATTGGAAATTTATGAGTCCACCTTTCTATGATTTTTCGAGACTAGGTAACGTTGTATCCATACGTTGGAGTGAGAAAGAACAACTTGATGAAGTTACTCAGGTTGAGCCAGAACTTAACACTATTTGGGACAAGGAACTCTCAGTCACCTCCAGCAGGGATGTTGAAGACGTAACTTATGAAGACCCTCTTGAGTCTAATGACGAAGAATGGCTCAACCCTTTTTCCACCATAATTGAATATGAGACCTTGCCATACTTTGCAGATAGTTTTCATATGCAGATGGCCCATTATGATGAAAATTTCGAAGATTCAGGACCCCGTATCTCTGGTGATTCTTCCATGATGTCTCTGTCATACTCATCCTGCAGCAGGGGAGCATGCTGCACATAGGATTCTTTTGCATATATTCAACATATGATGATCCTAGGTTATCACTCTCAGTTGTGCCCCTCAAGAAGCATTGAAGAAGTTGTTCATCCCTCTCTACCCTACATCGGTAAGACCTTAATGATACATCTCAACAAGATCGAGGAAGGTAGGTGGACAGGTATGATTTTCATCCCTTAGTTTCATAATATTTATTGTTTATCTTTTCATTCGAAACACAAAGGTATGAATTATATTATTTACAATTTCAAAAGTTCAAGGATTATTGGGGTTATTAACATGATTGTGGAAAACATAAGCAATATACTTGTATGTAAAAAGAAATGCTTGAGTAAATGCAGAGACATGTTGTGGCTCACATATGAATATTTGTGAATTCCAACTTTACGAATAGCTTGCCAAGTTTAGGATTCATGGGTGAGTTTAGGGAAATTTTGTTTAGAAGATACATATGATGGAGGTGTCCCATACATAAGTCCACTAGAAGCGTGGAATAACAAAGCTTGTCAAAGCAATATTCCACCATTGCACTGGTTCCAAATCTTTCAAGTTCTTCAAAGGGTAAACTTCTCTTTCCTTATCCGAATGAAGATCATGATACGTACTCAACATATCATCGATGAGGTACTTTCTTGGATTACATTAAAGGACAAATGTAAGACATCATATATGAATTACTTACTTAAATGGTTACATTGGTGGTATGATTTCATCTAACATGTTTTGATCACCCTGTTTAGAATAGGTAGGGTTAGTTGCATTAGGAATATTTTTGTGCATTGCATCTGGTGTCTTTTCATCCTTTAGTTAGTTTATATTTTTCTTAGTTTTTTTCCCAAACAAGGCAGGACGGAAGTGTCTGTCCTTAGATGGTTTTAATATCTCAGACATTTGATATGTGTAGGTCTACAAGTTCCAGTAGATTCACAGGTTCTCGAACACTCTTGGGAAGAGCACTTGCCTCGCAGTTGGAGCCAGTGTTACGCTGGACTTGTACCCAACGCACCTTCAGGTGTACCTAGGGGTGAGAGGGCCATTTTTCAGCCAAGAGGGGTGTTATTGAGTGATGTTGGTCATGGATGGACCCTTTGGCCCTCCTTTAAGGGCTATGGATTAATGGCATTGCCAACTACCCTTTAAAGGGGGTTTTAACCTCGGGGTTGGTGTCTGGGGCCCTTAACGGTTGGCCATTGGGTCTCATTGCTCCATATCATGCTTGCGCGCTATGGTGGCCTATGCTCAAGCTACAAGACACTCGTATTTAGTTGCAGCCACTGCGTATGCCCTCATGAACCTTCAATTAGTGTGTCCTTTCTCTCCCTAGCCTTCTTTCTGTTGGTTGCGAAGCCTGATATTCTAGATCCAGAGATATTATTCAGATGTGTTTGTACCCCATGTTTACTGTACACTCGTTCCCACTTTGGGGTTTGTGGATGTTTGTTGGCCAACAGTTTTGCGAACCCATGGTATTGGGTTAACCATAGTATTCTCCCATGGTATTTCCCCTATAAAAGAAAATCATTGTAATACGACTAGGTAGGGTATTGTATTGTATTGTATCATTGTAAACTATCTCTATGATTGTGTGAGAGAGCCTGTGAGAGAGTGAATAGGAAGTGCAGCGGTATTGCTGCAGGTTGTATCTTTTCATCTTTATGGACGATAATAAAATGACTGAAAATTTCTGTGTGGACGTAGCCCATTGTTTGGATGAACCACGTTATATCTGCGTCTCTCTGTAATGTGTTTAATGTGTTTTGCATCTTGTTTAATTATTTAATTGTATAATTGTTATTTCTCTGCGGTCCTGTTTTCTAACACTCTCCTCAAAGGAAGACATCCTCCATGCTAGGTTTTTCCATGCTTTGAGGAGGGTGTAGAGAGATTTTACAACATTCTAGGGGTTAAATGGGGAATAATGTCATCCCTCTAGCTCACTATGTCCTTTCATTCAGAGTCATTCACTTATTTGAGCGTTTTGGCACCTTGAGATGCAAATATCCCGGGTATCCTACCTTAAGCCTACCCTAGGCTATATTTTATTATTATTTTCTTTTAATTTTTAGTTGGCATTTTATAATTTCGAATTAACTTATTTTAAGGCATGTTAGCCTAGATTTTTATTTATAAAAGTGAGTGTGAGATCATATAAATAGAACTCTTCACTTTCATTTGTAGATAATAACTTATGTGATAAATCACTATGCACTTGTTTTACCTTTCATAGGGTTTCTCTAGATGCATGTGCTCCTCTTGAGGGAGTTTTCTAGTTAATGCAATCTATTTTTCTGGAAATTATTTGGTGAATCTCTGCTTTTGGTGATGCTTCGATTTGTTGAATGAACACAAGCACAAGGAGGTTAGGATTCTGACATTTTTGTTGGATATTGGTGGATGTGCATGTCTGAGTTCCAGTGGTAGCCTTATAGCTACACTTTTCCCTAGGATATACCATTACCTTCCTTCATGTCACCTTAGAAAACAATGACACGTCTCCTCGTGAGGGTTCCCTAGGGTTTCTCCTTAAAAATTACCTAGGCTAGTTGCTTAATCTAGGACCCTCCCTCACTAGGCTAGTCATTCTTTCTAAGGATCCCTAGGTTAGGTAGGGTTTGTGCTAGGGTTTTCCCTAGGTTTTCACACTTCCTTTTCTCACAAATATAATCTAGTATTAGTCCTTAAGTTTAGTTTTAGGTTTAATTTAGGTTTAGTTAGGTTAGTATAGGTTTGGTTTTAGGTTAGTTTGGCTCTTATGCTAGGTTTAGTCCTGTAATATACCAACACTGCCCCCATTTTCCCACGGGTTGGTACACCCTTTATTACAATAAATCATCCCTAACGTTTCCTTACTCAACACCTTCCTCAAGTCCGTGGCCTTCATACCGTCCTCGCTAAACCCACTCTGCTCCTTGGCTTTACCATCTCACCCCTCATCTTCGTTGGTCGTTTTTCTACCCCCAACAACCTTGGCGGCATCCCCTTCAAACTCTCACTCTACACTCCAGGAACCCTCCTTTCTTTTGGCGACCAACCCTCATCCTTGTCGCCTCCTCATTGCAGCTTCTCCCTTCATTCCCCTTCCCCGCGTCCTCGCTGGTGTCTCTTTCTTCGCACATCGTCCCCTTCTCCAATTCTCGGGTATTCTCCACCCGTAGCTGCCACCATCCTCGCTGGTGTCTCTTTACCCCCACCTCACGATTGTTGACGATACATTCTTGGGCTCGCGGGCTGCCTTTTTACGGTCCCGTCCTTTGCAGTGGCAGCCTCCCTCCTTCTTACAATCATCCCTCGGTCCACTACAGCCTTCGCTCCCTACACGCGATAACCCGATAGATGTTATACCATAAGCGCTAGAACCATTACATACTCGTGATTAACATTATTGATAACTCACATGGTGATTATGTTGTTTATGTTTTAATTAACGTTCAAGATTGATGGTTGCATGGTAATCACTGTAAATGGATGCTATTTTATCTTTAATATTGATTCTTTAACGCCAATTATCTATTATTGTTGTTCAAATATTGTTAAACTGGTGTTTATGATTTTAATGTTATTAACACTTGGGTAAAACACTGAATTACTCACTGCCATTCAACATTTTCACATAACCAATGTTACCAAGTTTGGTATTATGACCAAATATAAATATGCTATATCTACTGTTGTATAATGTGTTTTTTCCGCAAATAATTGACGTACGTTATTGCATATCTATTTCAAATTAATATACGATTATAGACTGAAGGATTGGGAACAATATTATTCCCATACTCTGACATATTACGATTATTAGGAAGTCGAATTACCTTGAATGCTCATGCCAAAACTAATACCTGGCATCCATTTATCATTAGTTTGGTATCCACACTTGCATATTTACTCGACTCCATTAGGCACTGATCGCTAACTTCACATATTTACAAGATATATTTGTATCAAAGTGTATTTTGCAAGGTTTCATAGGGATCTCCCCTAAGTGGTTACAACTTCCAAATTAGTTAGGAATAAGTGACTAAAGTGACAATGATCACTCTTCCTGTATATGCTTACCAGTGGCCAGAGTTGCTATTCCAATGGGTAATAGCTCCAATGTAAACTGCTTCATAAACTTTCCTTAAATAGATTTTAAAATCCACGATGCTTCCTTTGACACTGTTCAGACTCTCAATCCACCCTTTATGTTCGTTCTTATTTGCCTCCATTGTCGCTATGTCCTCTTCTTCATTGTTAGTTTACGATGCCAACCCCCAAATAAAGGATTCCACTATTTTTCCTCCTGGGTCGTAAATTACCTCTCTCCTGTTGCCCCTACAAAGTGAGATTTGAACCCGAGCGGGGAGGATAATGGTGGTAGAGAGGTGTACTAGCCTTCAATTCCAATTGACTAAAATTGCTATCTTGTCTGTCTAATCTCACCGAGTCTGCAATACGACTGGGTTATGATAAATAGATACAGTTTAACCATGAAATTAGAAACAATGCCCAGGTCATACGATAAAATGGAATTTGGCACTTCAACACTCGGTTTCGACTGTCTATTCATTCACTTTGATTAAACAACAATGATATCACATATTTCTGAGAGGGTTTAAACCTCGAATGTGTTGGAAAAACTAACAAGAGTATACTCGTTGATTTGACCACACGGCCACCATTATCGATTTCTATCCTTTAATCGATGCAAGAAGAAAACGTATTTCCTTCAATCGTTGATACGGTTCCCTTTATATGTGTTATGGTTAATTTATGGAACTGTGAACATTCAAAGCGGATGATTTACACAGTCGTTTCCCTCTCTCTATGTTTTTCTTAATTGAATACAATAAATCTCAGTCTAAGCATGCGTTCAATTAATGATTGGAACCTCTATATTCCAATATTCTCTATAAAATTCCAAGTATTACACACAATCATGACCTGGAACTCATTAATTTTCTTTGTCCCTCAATGAATAGTCAGTCTCCAATGAATATTTATCAGTTTTCAGATACCAAAGAACGTCACTTAGCACATATAGCTGGAAATTCACAAGTTCATCAATACTTTATTTTTATTCAGCTACACATAAGAGATTTTCACTTCAATCCAACTCTGACTCTCGATATTTTCCTCTCTACCACTCTCCTCCTCTGTCTCATTCGAATTACAACACTACAAAATTATAACAACTAACCAACCTTCCTCCCTTAATGAAGGGATTACTATTCTTAGTAAAACAACTTCCTATTATTATGCAACAAACTAACTTACTTGGCCTGATCTCCTCGTAGGGAGCATCAAAGTGCCACTTATTCCTATTTCAAATCTAAATTCAACAACACTACTAATTGACTACAATTATCTATTCATAATTGAAATGATTAAAAGTAAATTCTTCAACATTTCTTTAGGATGATTTGTCCCTTCTAGACACAACATGTGACCATCATGTAACATTGCAGGCTTTGTTATGATGCTCCCACATCAAACTCCCAGGGGTGAAATGTCATGAACCCATGTTCATTAAATCAGCTACGGCAAAACCCTTAGTTTCCATCTTTGCAACACTCATCCAAGTAGAATCCTCTACTGGATGCTCCTTCCATTTGAAAAAATACTCCACATAGTCCTTCTTCCTCGTGCTCCTTGCAACCTTAGTATCAAGAATGGTTTCAACTTCTAATGGTTGTGCCATAGGCATCTACTTCAGCCATTGAAGGTTTTCAGTAGGGTCTTCGCCTTCTATAAATTGATCTGTATCATTAGCCATATAAGGATATAAATCTGCAACATTAAAGATTGGTGAAATACCAATCCCTGTTGGCATTTCCATATCATAGGCATTTGCAGAGAACTTCCTGAGTATCCTGCAAGGTTCAATTTTCTTCATCTTCAGTTTGTTATACTCTCTTTTAGGAAATATCTCCTTCCTCATATAGGCTATAACTAGATCTCTTACTTCATAATTATTTTCTCTTCTTCTCGAATCTTCTCTTGTCTTGTAACTGGCATTACTTTGCTGCAACCTTTCTCTAAATTGTTCTTGTAATTCACTATTCCTTGCTACAAAGTATTATCCATATGGATTTCTTTTCTACAATTGTCCCAAGTCACGAAGTTCATACACCCCTCTAGGATGCATACCATACAGAGTTTGGAATGGAATCATTCATGTACTTCTGTTTGGTGAATCATTATATGCAAACTCAGCTTGAGCTAACACCTTATCCCACTATTTTGGATTTTCTCTAACCAGACTTCTTAACATGTTACCCAGGATTCTATTGACTACTTCAGTCTGGCCATCAGATTGTGGATGATAAGCTGAATTGAAGTTCATCTTAGTACCAAACTTCTTCCATAAAGTCCTCTAAAAGTGACCTGTTAACCTCACATCTCTGTCAGATACAATGCTTCTAGGTAAACCATGTAACTTTACAACTTCATTGAAAAATAAGTTAGCAATTTGTGTAACATCACTTGTATTAAAACGTGGAATGAAATGTGCCATCAACAACTACAAAGATAGAATCATTTCATTTTTGAGTCTTTGTCAAACCCAAAATAAAATCCATACTCACAGAATCCCAAGGACTAGTTGGAAAAGGAAATAGTGTATATAAGACTGTGTTCTGG
The DNA here is from genome assembly GCA_001517045.1 of Pseudotsuga menziesii. Classification (NCBI taxonomy): domain Eukaryota; kingdom Viridiplantae; phylum Streptophyta; class Pinopsida; order Pinales; family Pinaceae; genus Pseudotsuga; species Pseudotsuga menziesii. The sequence goes on along the minus strand of LPNX010878428.1, from coordinate 100,085 downwards.
CTTTTTCCCTTGGCATGCTGACACACTCAACATCTACTCACAAAATTCTCAACTTCGGACCTCATCTTTGGCCAAAAATAAAAATGGATCGGTTGTCCAAAAGTTTTATCACTTCCAAAGTGACCTGCCATACCTCCATTATGCTTTTCCTATATCAAATTATCCCTCATGGAACACTTAGGGATACAAAGCTTATTGTTTTTAAATAATAAACCATCCTGCAACATGTATTCATTCCATGATTCTCTATCCATCGGACCATCTCCTTAGGATTCTTACAAGCCCTGTATGCATTCTGAAAATCATGGTCAGTCTCATACAAATCTCTAAGATATTCAATTCCTAAAACGTGTACCTGATTTTCTTGCACAATCAAATGTCTCCTACTTAAAGCATCAACTACCCGATTTGATTGTCCATTTATGCGCTTCAACATAAAAGTAAATATCTCCATGAAATCAACCCACTTATCATGCTTTTGATTTAATTTAGGTTGTTGCATGATATATTGTAAGGCATGATTATCAGAAAACAAAACAAACTCTCTAGGAATCAGAAAATACCTCCAATGCTTCAATGATTGGACAATCGCATAGAATTCCTTGTCATAAGAAGAATACTTTTGTCTTGGCTTATTCAACTTCTCACTAAAGTAAACAACTATCATGTCTTCTTGACTAAGCACTGCTCCAATTTTTGTCCCACTTGCATCAGACTTTACTTGGAAAGGATGACTAAAATATGGTAATTTCAATACTGGTTGTTTAGTGATCTTCTTTTTCAAAAAATGAAAACTCTTTTCAGTTTCTGCTGTCCAATGGAATGGTTGTTGGTCCTTCTTAGTAGTCTCAACAATGGGTGCACAATGCAACTGAAATTCCTGATAAATTTCCTATCAAAACTAGCCATCCAAACCATGAAAACTTCTTACCTCAAAAATACTTTGAGGTGAAGGCCAATCAATGATTTCTTGTGCCTTTGTTGGATCCATCTTCAGACCGTCTCTTGAGATAACAAAACCTAGATACACTAACTCTGATTTCATAAATGAACATTTTTTTACATTCACTAATAACTTTTCCTTCTATAATTTCTCTAAAACACACCTTAAATGCATTAAATGTTCTTTCTCTGTTTGACTGAAAATCAGAATATCATCAAGATAGACTAGGCCAAACTTACCTATGAAATCTATTAAGACTTCATTCATTAATATCATAAAGGTGTTGGGTGCATTTGATAGTCTGAATGGAATAACCAACCACTCATATAACCCATCATTTGTCTTGAAGGTTGACTTCCACTCATCTCCTTCTCGAATTCTAATTTAATGGTATCCACTTTTCATAACTAACTTTGAGAAGCATGTTTTCCCACTCAAGAAATCCATCATGTCATCCATCCTAGGTAATGGAAACCTATATCTGATTGTTATCTTGTTAATGGCTCTAGAGTTTGTACACATCCTCCACTCTCCATCCTTCTTTGGACTAAGTACTGCTGGTACTGCACATGGACTCAGACTTTTATGAATCATCCGTTTATCCAACAGTCCTTTTACTTTCCTCCCGACTTCCTCATTCTCTTAAAGTGTTGACTTATATGTTGCCTTATTTCGTAAGCTTGATCCAGGAATAAAATCAATGTGATGGATTATGTCTCTCCTTGGTGGCAACTCATTGGGAAAATCATATACCACAATGTAACCAAACTCGGCCAACATCTCCTGAATTTCTTCAGGCATATCTGCAATAGTAGTCTTTGTCATCACCACTCTAGGCTTACACATTACAACATAATTCAGCTCTTCCTCCTCAAACTGCTGCAAATACTCCTTACCAGTCAGCATTAGAAATTTTGTTGTCTACTGCTCCACTGTACTACCTTCTTGCAAAGGGAGTAGAACATGTTTCATCCCATTTTTATCAAGACTATAACAATTCCTCCTACCCTCATGGACTACCTTCTTATCAAAATGCAACGGTCTCCCCAAAATAACATGATAGACATCCATGGGCATAACATCACAAATTATTTTGTCTTTTTATGTACCTAATTGCAAATCAATTTCACATTTTTCACTTACCAGGATTTTGTAATGTCCCCATTCAAATAATTGCATAGCAAGACAATTCCATCAATCCTACTAGTTTCCGAGGTTGGATGGATACATTTGGAATTTTAATAAGGAAGCTAATAAATTATGTTCAGAAATTAGAATGGAATAAATATTGAATAATGGAGATAATTAAATAAATACAAGAGAAAATTGAAGTGGAAATGGAGCATGGAGACACATGGAGATTATGGAGCCCACACAAGCTAGAATTTCTATGCCACATGGCATCCTCCTTTTGCAATTTCGAATCCATGGGAAACCTAATGTTCTTGGATGAGTTATAAGGCTAATACACTTGTCCATATGCATCATAATTCGAATTTGGAATGAAATGTAACTTATATGGGATAGGAAGAGTCAAATGGGAGCTTCTTGGACACTTGGGCTAGATTCCCTAACATCTATGGCATCTATGACACCAATGATGAAGATGCTATGACATTTATGACATATTGCAGACCTAAATGATGAAATATTACAATTATTACATGTCAGCCCTAAATATAGCATCCAATAAAGCACTCATGTGAGTTGCAGAAGATCAATGGGTCCCTACTCGAATTGGGGGAAGATGGAAGGCTAGGGAAGGGAGGGCACATGGAAAATCTTAAGCACACAGCCTAATTCGAATTGGATTGAGTTTGTGGATGGATTGGTAACCTTAGAAGGCTAAGTATGTTTTTAAAATATAGGGATCAACCAAGATATGGGCTTTCGATCATTTGATAAATTTTCATTTGTGAAGAGAGAGAGAGCTAGTGAATGACTAGTTTCTTGCCTTAGCCAATTTCGAGGGTGAAAGATTCCCATCCAAGTTGGAGTTTGGAGAGGCTGTCCAGGTATTTCATGGATATTTCATGGATTTTTTATTTTCAGGTTTAATCTACAAGGCATCTCATGGTTTCTTCTAGTGCAACACATTCTCTCAACCATTTCCAATCTTTATGGCATATTCTTACTCATGGAGGGATTACGCTTTGGGTGAGCTATTGTAATCTTTGGGAGAGCTTATCCTGGTCCATTTCTGATTGTAATAATCTTAATATACTATTTTTTTCATCTTTATAAAGTCTTAGGTCGAAATACCAAATGGTTGTATGTAAAAGTGATTATTAATGAGCAAACAATGACCATTTCCCCACTATATTGATGTATTCCATTGTAATGCTGATGATTTCAAATGAAAGAATGTTTCTCTAATATATTTATGATGAATGGAATTACATTGATTATTATTTCAAGTTTCATATCCAGCACTTAATCATTTGAAGTCATCTTACTCATTTTATTTGCATTTGGAGAAGATTTGGTGCCATTTCCCCAAGGGTTGAACTAGTGATTTTGTAGCTGCTTGGGAGAGGGTTATAACAACCTTTATAAACTGAATAATTATGCACATGAGACCTTGATAATTTCCCTTTAACATAATCTTCCTCTGTTCAGAATTTTGAGTGGGTTTGGGATCATTTGGAAATCCATTTTCAGCATTTACCCTGGTGGAATTGGAACCCCAATTTGCTAGTGAAAACTCCCACCTTGGCCAGAATATTAAACCATTTTTCAGAATTATTTGTAGGGTCATAAATCATCCCTGAACATAATATTCAAGTCTTAATATCAGTCATATACATTCTCAGAATATTTGGGGGAATTTGGGTCAATTTGGAGACCTAGACATCAAAACTAGTCAAAGGTCGAAATAGGGGAAAAAGTGAAAAATTGGTCATTGTAATAAAATTTATTAAAAAGGGACATTACAAGTGGTATGAAAGCATGTTACTTGCACCTGTGCATTAATACCATACATTTAATAAAAATTTACATACATGTCTTGGCTTCACAATAGACCCACTATGCCCACTTTCCTTCCTCCTTGGCCAACGAAAGAAGAAATTACAACCATAGATATTGAAGTATGCTTCCAAGAGTATCGAGCTTTGAGAGGGGATATTCATGAGAGGTATTATTTCCAAGAATATCTTATCAAGTATGGATTTAGGCACAAGAAGTAAAATGTTAATTCCTTAAGGGACAATAAACAATCCATAAGTTTCAAGAGGAGCATGAAATGAGAAAAAATCATCCTAGCCTAGATACACCATTAAAGGAAGAAATAGAGAATCATGAAGTGGAGCATCAATTAACTCAAGGCGATTGCAGAGAATAACATAAAGAGGAAGGTGAAGACAATAAAAAAATCATTACTAATGGGGGTTGCTCCAATCAAAGAGAATATATTGATGGATCCTTGAACTATGAAGGAGTACCTATTGATGGGTGCTCACAACTCTATGTTGGTGACATAGAGATCAGATTTAAAAATGTTGTTGCAAGCCAAATTTATCATGAGCATAAAGAGGAAGAAATTGTAGCAGCTAATGAAGAACCAAGGTCAGCTTCCCCATCACCACTTGAACTTCAAGAAGTTGATCAAATCAAGAAGACAAAATAAGAGAAGGTTCACTCCCATGAGTCATCCTTCATTCAAGAGAATTTGAAGATGAGTGAAATGGATATCCATGAGGCCCTTAGAATACTCCATGACACTCAAGCATTGGTATCAAATTCTTGTTGGAAAGTTTCTTCATTGGAGGAGCCATCCTTCCTTGAAGACATGGAGAAGATTCAAAGAGAAATGTGCAACATCAAAGGTAATTTCATGTCTTTTCTTTTTTATAGAAAAAATGTCATTGAGCTTAGTGAATGGTTACATGAATCCTACTTGAAGAATAATGAAGATATTCATAAGCTCAAAATTCAAAATGAGCAACTTCTTGAGAGGTTGCAAGATACTTGTTCTTCCTCCTATGTTTCAGATTGTCATATGGTAGATTAATTGGAGGATTCTCATGACATGATGGATAATGAGAAACATGAAAAATTGCAGGTTCTTGATGTGTTTGAATATGATATTGATGAGAGCCAATCACTAGTAGTGGTGGAAGAGGAACTTGAGTGGCATCTTGAAAATGGTTACACACTTTTTGAAGAAGTGCATGAATCCACCACCTTGGAACCAACCCATGAGGAAATGTTTTCATTTTTAAAGGAGGTGCATAATCCTACCTCTATGGATCCTTAACATGTTGAAATTTTTGCACTTTCTGATCATTTGGGTGAGTTGGTTCTTTCTCCTACATCCTACACTTCCAAATTTTGCAGCATTCATCATAATGAAGTATGGGTGAAAGGTTTCTTTTTTATAGTGCCACATGAAGAGTCTGGAATTTATATCTCTCCTTTTGATGATGAAATGATTAGAGAACCATCTTATTTACATTTTCCGCAGCATACTTTGTTACATTATGATTATACACATCTACATGGGTGCACCTATGATGTTCACTTGAGTCACTTGGAGACTCATGATTTTCCTTGCTCCTTGCCTAGTCTATTTGATGTTGGAGGAACTTCATCCCACACTTGGGTGAAGAGATATAGGATTGAAGAAAATTATTATTGGTAGAAAAATCCTCTGTTATTTCATGATGATATACATATTCATGGGTGTATTGATGAGACTTCTTTGATCCACTTGAAGTCTTCATGTTTTCTTTGCTCCTTATTTGGTTCATATTTTGGTGGAGGCTCTTCATCCACTTCTTGGATGAGAGAACACATGGTTGATTATCTTGATGCACATTATATTCTTTTGGACCAGCATTATCTTGATGCACATTATATTCTTTTGGACCAGCATTATCTTGATGCACATTATATAATACTTGATGTTTGTTTGTATGGGCAACATGGTAATCTACTTACTTGGATGTACACGCACTTTCATGATTCTTTGATGAGGTACCTTCTTGAAGTACATTTGTATGATGTTTTTATGTACTTTCATTATCTATATTTTGTACCCATGATGTTTGGAAGGGTGCAATACCAGCAATGGGATCCTGGAATTGCTTGGTTTCATCTCACTTGGAGTAGCAGTTTGGTTGCTGGTTTGAGAAAGCAAACCAACCTTTAGTTATTTGAGTTCATCTTTACAGAGCAGTGTTCCAGTTTCCTATGTGGGAGACCTTTTGAGAGATGGATTCAATTTTCACATGCTTGGTTTTCATGGCATTTCATCATAGACATTTCACACCATGCATGTATCAGGATCATATGGGACCCTGAACTCATTTTTGGTCTTATTGGTTTCAATGTTGGGGGAAGCAAGCAACATTGGAGATTTAGTCACCACTTGAGAAGATGATTGTAATTAGAGTAGTGCAGAAGCAAGCATGGTGGTTCCTCTCTGATATTTTCTTGGAATCTTAAGAAACTCGAAGTTTGATCACTCAATACCAACTTCAAAGAATTATACAAAAGCAAAAAGGGGTGAAAGTTCAGAAAAGGTTTCCAAAATATGGAAGATTATTTACAAAAAATTTGGTTTTTATGGATTTGATTAATCCTTTTGGTTTTAGTGGTGATGTTACAAGATATATCAATATGCACAATCCACATCTCTTTACTTTTGGGAACACAAAATTGCAATACATGAGTGCCACTACTAAAATTGCATTTAAAGAAAATTAACGAGCAAAAACATAACATAGCACTTGGTGCAAAGGAAGGAGCACCAAATGAGGATGCCACTTGGGAATATGAAAATTATTCCATCAATCCTATTAATTTCCGAGGTTGGATGGATACATTTGGAATTTTAATAAGGGAGCTAATAAATGATGTTCAGACATTATAATGGAATAAATATTTAATAATGGAGCTAATTAAATAAATACAAGAGAAAATTGAACTGGCAATGGAGCATGGAGACACATGGAGATTATGGGGCCCACACAAGCTAGAATTTATGTTCCACGTGGCATCCTCCTCTTGCAATTTCAAATCCATGGGAAGCCTAATGTTCTTGGATGAGTTATAAGGCTAATACACTTGGCCATATGCATCATAGGTCAAATTTGGAAGGAGATGTAACTTACATGGGATATGAAGAGTCAAATCGGAGCTTCTTGGACACTTGGGCTAGATTCCCTAACATCTATGACATCTATGACACCAATGATGAATATGTTATGAAATTTATGACATATTGCAGACCTGAATGCTGACATCTTACCATTATGACATGTCATGCCTAAATATATCATCCAAGAAGGCGCTCATGTGAGTTGGGGAAGCTCAATGGGTCCCTACTCGAATTGGGGGAAGACATTAGAGGAAATTTGAGGTCTAAAATGGGCCTCCTAAGGAAAATAATAAAATAATAGTTAAAATAATAAAATAATATATATTAATTTTGGAGGAAGAAAGAAAAAAAATACTTTTTTGTCCGTATTTTCAACATATCTCCTTGTGTTTTTCCTCAAATTTCGATCGGGGGGGTTCGTTGGATGCAAAAAAAATTTGTTCATATTTTCAACATGTCTCCTTGTGTTTTTCCTCAAATTTCGATCAAGGGGGTTCATTGGATGCATAATTAAATTTCGCATCAAATGAGTACCCACACTGCATACTTTTGACAGACTCTACTATCCCAATAACGTAAGCAGAGTATGTTGCTACTACAGAGGCTAGTAAGGAGATGATTTGGTTATAGTGGCTCATGGAGGAACTGGGTAAGAAGTAGGAGAATAACAGGTTGTACAGTGATAGCCAGAGTGTCATTCATCTTGCAAAGAACTCAGCCTTTCATTCAAAGACAAAACATATACAGCTCAAGTACCACTTCATAAGATTTGTTCTAGATGAAGAACTGTTAAAACTGGAAAAGATACATACTAGCCAGAATCCTGCAGACATGTTGACAAAGGGAGTAACTAGAGAGAAACTAAGTTCCTGCTTGGTTTCTATTGGCCTTCAAGAATGAAGGTGAAAATAAGAAATTTGCCAAGTCCAAGGTCCAGAGCATAGTCCAGCAAGGTAGCGGCGGTGGAGTTGTTGTGATCAGTCTCCAAGTGGGAGATTGTTGGTTGTGGAGCCCGATCTTCTAGATCCAGAGATATTTATTCATTCGTGTTTGTACCCTAGGTTTACTGTACACTTGTTCCCCCACTTTGGGGTTGGGGGATGTAGCCCCCGAGAAATTTTTTTGGGATGTTTGTTGGCCAACAGTTTTGTAGACCCATGGTATTGGGTTAACCGTAGTATTTTCCCTTGGTATTTCCCCTATAAAAGAAAAGCATTGTAATGCGACTGTGTAGGGTATTGTATTGTATTGTATCATTGTAAACAATCTCTGTGATTGTGTGAGCGAGACTGTGAGAGCATGAAGAGGAAGTGCAGCAGTATTGCTGCAGGTTATATCCCTTCATCTTTCTAGACTATAACAAAAGGACTAGCAATTTCTATGTGAACGTATCCCATCATTTGGGTGAACCACGTTATATATGTGTCTCTCTATAATGTGTTTAATGTGTTTTTCATCTTGTTTATTGATTTAACTGTATATCTATTATTGCTCCGCGGTTCTGTTTTCTAATAGAAACTATAAAGGTATATATGTTATTGCTATGTGGTTCTGTTTTCTAACAGAAACTATAAAGGTATATCCCACCTGATTTCTACTCTAATTTTTCTTTATCTATTCCTAATAATGATCCTAGATCTGTTAGGGAGTCGATGGGTTCAAAGAATAGTAAAATTTGGAAGAAGGCGATGGTTGAAGAAATGGATGGATTGGATAAAAATAAGACTTTGGATCTAGTTGAGTTGTCAGCTAGAAGAAAACCTATTGGTAGAAAATGGGTGTTTAAGAATAAGTTGATTGCATAAGATAAGGTGGAGAAGTACAAAGCTCACATAGTAGCTAAGGGTTATTCCTAGGGAAGAATTGATTTTGCTAAGATTTTTCTCATGTTGATAAAATAACTTCTATTAGATTCCATTTGTTTATTCTTGTTGCTTCTAATATGGAAGTATAGAAAATGAATGTGAAGATAACATTTCTACATAGTGATTTGGAAAAATAAATCTACATGAAACAGCTGGAAGGTTTTACAGTAAAAAATCACCAAGAATGTAGTACCAAAAGTTTGATACTCATATATTGGGACTTGGTTTCTAAAGAAGAAAAGTTTATCAGTATGTGTATTCCAAGCAGGTCGGTGATGATTGTATTTGTGTGGTACTATAAGTTGATGGTATGTTGTTGACTGGTAACAACAAGGAAATCATCAAGGATGTCAAAGCAAAGTTGTCTTCTAAGTTTGATATGAAATATCTTGGTGGTTAAAAAATTACTTTGGGCATGGAAATTAAAAGAGATTGGGAAAATAGAAGATTCTGGTTAATTCAAAGGAAATATGTTGAGATAATATTGCATAAGTTTAATAAGTAGGAATGCAAACCAATAAAGGCCTATATTTCTATAAGTGTAAAGTTATCAATAGATCAGTGTCCCAAGACTTAAAAAGAGGTAGAAGACATGTCATATGTTTCTTATTGGACCCCTAAAATTGTCTCTTTTCCTCACTATATTACACCATTTTGGTGTTACATTTTACCATGCATTTTTCTTTAAAAATTTATATTTTACTATAATCTATTATTTGAAAATCAATAAAAGTAAAAGATGTTTAATTTATTTTTTTAATGTGTTATATATGGTTTTGTCAATAATGAATCAATTCTTGCATTAGCAATTCCTGTACTCAAAAGATTATTAAACATGTGGATTCTTAATCTCGGATCCTTAGCTTGTTTCTATGCAGGGATAATTTTAGGGGCGAATTTTAGCCTAGTGGGCTATTTTTCCATGTTTTTCTCCCAAAAAAAGATTCACCATTTTGCATTTTTTGAAGCCCTGTTTCGACCAATTTTGATGGGGTAAAATTTTTTCACCCTAAAAATTGCCAAATTATAATATAAACGATATAAAATTCTTGTAAATTAAATTTTTTTTTGAAAAATATCGCCAATCATTTGATAGTTAACGTTATAAAAATTGGTAATATTCGCCAACATTTATACACTTTGAAATAAATATAATTCCTTAAAGATCATCCTAACACAATGTTTTGACGGCTGTAACAAATATAATCCACAAACTCAACTTTGGTTTAACTTTTTAGGCCCACGATTAGGCTCTTGAGGGATCGCCATTCCGAATCATGGAAACCATTTCTCTTTATTAAACTAGATTAAGTTTAGTTACGTCGATTTCTTTATAAATTTCGGTGCCTATGTTATTTTATGTACTTAGAAATTTATAGATTTTCCCTGCACTCATCGTCACGTCTTTGAAAATCATAACAATTTCTCAATGGATCTTTAGACATGTCTATAACTTTGTAAAATTATCAAATATTTGTGTTGTTTGACTCTTTGGTGTGGCATTCTGTCAACGAATATTTAAAGTTTTCATATAGGTAAATTGTTTTAAGAATGGCCACTCATAACTCAATTTTTATGTAAATAAAATGACCTTTATCATTTACGAAGTTTTGTTGTAATTCTTTTCTTTATAAAATAGATGGTAGCCTTTTATATATATATATTTTTAATTCCATATAACTTTAATGTATTTTTTGTTTGGTGATATACACTTATAATTCAATATCACTCATGTATATTGTAAAAATGTAAATAAACTTTGTAATATTTTTTATATTTTGTCATAATTATGTTTTATAAATATTTTGAAATTTTGTTTTATTAGATCTTTTATTTTATTTATTTATCTTGTATTGAGTTGTTGAATTCATCTGAGGAATGGATTTTGAGCATAGGAAATTTAGCTAATGTAGACTTATTTTAGATTTCTTTTATTAGTTTAGTTTGTTGGTATTAAGTTATTATGGAGAGGAGGGGGGTGAATCAATAATTGCGCAGATATGTACAAATTATGCATATTTTCAGATTTAGAACAATCACACCAATAAACAGAACACCACACAAATGTATAAGAACAAATATGTGTGTGTGTGTGTGTGTGTGTGTGTGTGAGAGAGAGAGAGAGAGAGAGAGAGAGAGAGAGAATAGTCATATCAATGGGAGATTACAGTCTCCGATCATGAGCACCCACTCATTTCAGATGTTCACTTGATATCAATTTCAACTTGTAGTCTATTGGCACCAACCTGCAACAACTTCTACCTGCGTAAGCACCCACATGGAAAGATATCAATTTGGTCACACAAACAACAACTTGGATCTTAAAGCTATGATATGCAAAAGAATTGCGCTCTCTAGGTGTGGAAGTTACAACTTTCTTTTGTTCTCCAACACCCACTGGAAGGAGATTGTGATCCCCTATACTTTATTTGCACCCACAGAAAGGATGTTGTTGCACTTGATAGTTCTCCGGGACCCACTAGCATGAGTTTAAAACCCCCTAATCCTTTCCCAGTCCTGCCTCCCTTATATGAAATGTGATTGTATGGAAAGTAGAGAAATATTCTTCCTTCAAAAACTGCAACTGTTGAATTCTTCTAATCTGCATCTGTGTATATGTGTCATCTAGTTTCCCAAACAATTATGATCTATGTCTTCCTCTTCAAATTACACAACTGTTACAATCCTTGATATGTGTATTTTTATCTATGTCAAACAATTGTCCAAGACAATTCAGATCTACGTATGTGAATCTGGGCTTGAATATTTGCACCAAACCTCTCTTCAAAAATACGTCTGTCTTTCCATGTCAGACATTTTTGCAAAATACGTTTGCATCTTTCCACGTTAGACCTTTCAAACAAAATACGATGTGCGAAGATAACATTGATCTACGTCTTCTCAGTTGATCTACATTTGTCATTATAGAAGACTCTCAACACAATTATACCTGTTGTTTGCACATCTAGATTTCAGGTGTCCAGCTATCAACCAGTGCTTCTAATTTCACATTGTGGCTCCGCTCCAAAAGAATAGTCTTCTGCGATCAACGATCCATTCATACTCTGAAAAAACAAGAACCTCCGAAGCTTTTCAAATAGTTAGATCTTCATCTTCCACGAGCTTACTTTGCCACATCCATCTCTTGCTAATTAATAATAATCTTCTTAACTTAAGAGATGTGTTCACTTGGTGAATTCCATTTACTTCGGATTTCTTCCCGCTAGATTGTGTCTTCGATAAGTTAATGTATGCGTTAGTGTGCGAATTTTGCACTTCATCTTAATGGTTTAAGACACACAAAATCCAATACACTTATGGAACTTTTACACACATAATTTGCTTAATTTACAAGTCTCATACTTATGGTTATTTACAATTGTTCTTTTATGTACATAAATATGTGCGCAAATGCCACCAATGTCATGATGGTCCTTGGACCTCTTGGGTTTTGACTTCTGGTCCATCTTTTGATCTTTTGCAACATTTGTTCTATCATGTCCAGCTTTGATCATATATTCAACCAATTCATCTTTGATATTTGACATCAAGCGACAACATATATTCAACTTGTCTTTTCTATTAAGTGTTTACCTTGTCTTGTCCATCTTGTTGAAACATCTTCGATCTTTGACACGAATATTAATGTTTAGCTTATTCATTTTGAATATTTGATCTTTGACCTTTGACAACAATGACAACATATATTCAACATAGTTTTATTCTTGCATTTGAGTTTAGTTTATTTTATCTTTAGTTTAGTTTAGTTTACTCTATATTTAGTTTGAGTTTTATTTATTGCATCAATTTAGTTTACTTTATCTTTATCTTTAGCTTTGTTTTATTTCTTGAACTATTTCCTACATTGATTTCTTGCACTTTAATGTATAGTAGTTTCAATCACCAATGAAAATATTAAAGGTCTAACTCGTGAGATATGACCTCTCTATAACAGGGCTTCTTCCTGGGGTGTTAATCCATTTGTTTATTTTATTTATTGCATTGAAGTGTGTTTCCAGCTTTAGCTTAGGCTATTTTAGACTTCAATCCTGCACACATAATGTTGGCACCTCGAAGCTTACGAGCCCCAGTTGATAATTTAATGTTGAATTATTAGTGCATATATTTTTTCCAACATTTTGGCGTCATTGTCTAGTAGGTGCTCAAATGATTAAAGCATAGTTGTTTTCACAAGTTTTTTGTTTTGTGTGATTTAGTTACAGGGACAACTTGGGGGAGGAGATCAAACAGTAAGACGAGAGGTAAGAACCTACACGTCCACTTTTGTGGGGTTTCTCTAAAGCCTTATTGTTTTCGTTTTATACGAAAAGTGCGTTTGTTTCACGCAAGCGTGCTTTCCTTTTATGCAAGATGTTTATTTTATGCAAATTTGATTTCTTTGTCGCAAGTGTGCTTTACTTCATGCAAATGTGGAGTGTTTGGTCTGTATTTTTGTTTGAGTATGTATTTCATTTTTGGCAGATAGTTTTGATTTCATGTTTCATTAAAAAAAACATAATATTATGGGTGTTGTAAGAACCTTGAACACTAATCCATGTGTGAGACAAGACTTATCAACCAAAAAAATGAATGCAAAGATGATAAGCTTGGAAAAACTCTCTCAAATCCTATTAGCAATGGAGATATCTCCTTCTCAAGAAGAACATATCTTGACTGCAGTGAAGAACTTATCTACCACTCTGAAAATGACAACAGAACCATAGTTCCTTTCTCCTTGCCAAACTGTGGAGGAAGCTAAAAAATTAGGAACTACATTCAATGGAGATCGACCATTAAGACCTGATATTTAGGAGTTCTTAACATGTGTATCAACATATCATTCATGTATTAATGAAATCAATCATTTAAAAGAAGAGGATATGTATGTCATGGACAAGGGAAGTATATAAATCAATACTGATAAACCTTAAGATTACATTGAAATTTGGTTCCCGAGAGGAAATCAGGCCACAATGCCATTTTATCCTTCAACACTTCCTACTGCCAAATCAAACAGATCAGTTCCTCATATCCAGGTAATCGTTGAAGTAAATTTTTCATATTTGGATATGGGTATGTTTCTTACTCTACACCACACATGGTTACATTGGAAAAGTTCTTACACTTGAATAAAGAGTTTCCTTTCTTTTTAGGTAGTGTAGGAAAATATGCATATAAATAAACACTACACGTTGATAGTTTAGCTTAAAGATTAATGTAGCCTTACTTTACATTTTCTTTTCAAATAAAGAAATGAGATGAAGACCGTATTGATGATTTAACCAAAACACTTTAGGATCTTTATTTTTCCTCATACATGCATATTTCTAACCATTAATAATAACAATAGCTCAAAAATCAATCTTTAAAACTTTAAGGTCTACATAGTAATACCCATAGGTAACTTGTACATCCTAGTTTCATATCAAAGCTTGTTATTCAAGCATCCTTACCAAATAGTAGCAGGAGAGTGAGTGAAACTTTTATATGTGAGGGAACACTACTATAATATTATATGAAGAAGATAGACTTAGGAATTAGAGGCACCTTCAGGTCCTTCTCTCATGGCCTCATCCACCACACATTAAGTAAGTTTGACCATGATATGTATTTGGACTAATCTAAATACATGAGTCTAGTTTTTCATACGAACAATCTTTTATGGTCAAATTATAAAATATCTTCCAACCCAATACCATACCATCCCTGTTAAATATGAATATTCATATGTAACTCCCCTATCCAAGAGAAGTCTTGTTTGAAAGATTTTCAAATAAAAATAAAACATGGGATGCTTTTAGTAAGCTACCACAAAGACTCTTATGCCATCTTAGTATTAAAAACATAAATATAATCATGCCATCTTAGTATTAAAAAAATAAATATAATCAATTACATTAAATTTATAATAGAAAATATTTTAAATTTATTAAAACTCAACCATAAATACATTATATTAAAAATTTGCATCTCAATATGTGTAAAAAAAGTGTATCCATAGCTTTAAGTTTAAGTTCAACTTCATGATTGCACCATACTAATTTTAATGTAATTTCAAATGTTATCTGCACACTCCTTTTTTTAAGATGATTGTTTTTTAAGATGTTTACAATCATTAAATACATTATATTAAAAATTTGCATCTTAATATATGTGAAAAAGTGTATCAACAATATATTATAACCTTTGGTTTTTTAAATCAATAAAACATATAAAGATATTGCTTTAAGTTCAACTTCATGATTGCACCATAAAAATTTGCATCTTAATATATGTGAAAAAGTGTATCAACAATATATTATAACCTTTGGTTTTTTAAATCAATAAAACATATAAAGATATTGCTTTAAGTTCAACTTCATAATTGCACCATACTAATTTTGATGTAATTTGAAATGATATCTACACTCTTTTTTTAAGATGATTTATAATCATTTTTAACATAATTTTACATAATCTAAAATAAGCATCATATAACTTAAATATTATTTTTTTGTTTTCTTTATATTATTTTAAATTACATATTTATAAATAAATTATATAAAATGTAAATTTTAATAAACACGTGTTCAAAAATGGTTTTATTTAAATAATAAAACATATTATAAAAATGTTGCTTCAAATTCAACTTAATAATCACCATATGCTATTCTTAATATAAATTTATATGGCATGTGTAGCGAAATAGTTTTATCATTATTTTTTACCATTATGAATACATCATAAATTATATTTTATCATAAATATGTCATGTCAAGACTCAAGTATAACAGCATCAAAGAAAGCAATATCGAGCCATTTGCTCTTCTTCATTGGAGAGGCTAAATGAAAAGGGTTTTAAAAAATTCATCTCGTGAATGCTCATTGTTGAGGCATTGGCTAAAAGTTTGCAATACCATAAATAATCGTTTTTCCTTGGAAAAAAACTTATTTTTATTTCTATTAAGAAATTAAAATGCAGTCCTTAAAAAGTGTGCCTTTATAAGGGTCTTATCTTTGATTGTTTTATCATCCTGGTCACATACACATATAATTTTCACTTGGTGACTCTTAACAATATATCATCAAATATAAAAGGTCACAAAATCCCTTAAAAAGTCACAAAAAGTGTGTCCTTATAAGGGTCTTATCTTTGATTGTTTTATCATCCTGTTCACATACACACATAATTTTCACTTGGTGACTTTTAACAATATATCATCAAATATAGAAAGTCCCAAAATCAAAGAACTAACATAGGCGTAGAGCTTGCACCTTTTTTAATAACAAAAAATTGCAAAACTTGCCACAGACCTGTATGAAGTAGCATGGTAGATTGAAAGACAATTTTCAATTTAAAAATCAAATATGGAGCAAGTCCTAGAAGAGACTAGTGTTCCCTCTCTCATTTAATGTTCTATAATCTGGGAGTGGATGCCAGTTAATCCTTCTTTCGACATGGAATCCGTCGTATCATTATGTTGCTTGAATATGTGAGTAAAGGTAATTGTGTGAAAAGGGATAGCAATTTCATTTAAGTGTAGACCCATATTATGTAAGTCATCCTTTGAAATTGGATTTCCCTCTTCATCCACCTTATGGTGAGCTTTAAGCCGTTGGACACCTGCAACTGAGTATAACCCCTTTTTAAGAAAACGTTCATCAAAAGGAGGAAAGCCTTAAATTCACCATAGTTATTGGTACCATGTCTCAGAAAGGCCCTACCAAAAAAGTATGGTCATTAGACAGATAAATGTACCACAAACCAAGCCATTACATCGGTTGGATCCATCAAAGAACCCCCAAGGGGTGGTCTTATCAATCTCAAGAGAATTCAATTGTCTAACATTTTTTTACCTTTACAAGAACGTGAAAATGAGTCAATAAGGATAAAGCATGAACTGTGACATGGAAGCTAGGAACAACTATGTCTTCAAAAAAACATTTATTCATAGTTGTCTACAGGATCAGGAAGAGAACCACTATGAACTACACTGCCATAAATAATTTTGTTTAAACATTTAGAATATTATAGTTTAGATATTTATAATATCACACTTTAGGTTAGTGTAAATATTATATAATTATTCATTAGTATTTTTTTGGGAGCTTTATGTATCTGTGGGATAGTTGTACAAACTCTAGGTGTGCATGATGTTGTCCTCTATGCCCCCCCTGGAGTCCGATCCAAGAGGGATTGAAGCAAAAGAGGTAGCAGTTTTCCACTCATTGGTTGAAGGTCTAAAACTCTCCCATACATGCCCCTTGTAGGAATCAAAGTTCTTCAAGTTGGCCTCTGCTCCATATGTCCAGTATCCCTCTAAAGTGATTTCCTCACCGAGAGAGGGCTCTAGCCTTCTCCAAAATTGATTGAGGTTTGGATTAGTATGAGCTAGAAATTCATGATCTTAGGGGATTTACAGTTTCATTTATGTGGTTGAAGGTATTATACCTTTCTTTTTGAGAAAAAGGAAGATCGGAATTTCATATTCAAGAGTGGTCC
Organism: Pseudotsuga menziesii; assembly: GCA_001517045.1. Classification (NCBI taxonomy): domain Eukaryota; kingdom Viridiplantae; phylum Streptophyta; class Pinopsida; order Pinales; family Pinaceae; genus Pseudotsuga; species Pseudotsuga menziesii. The sequence goes on along the minus strand of LPNX010878428.1, from coordinate 82,692 downwards.
ATATTTCATGGGGCCCAAGGGAATGTATATGAATCATTGAACCCTAGATTTTGATCCTAAATATGGCATTCCTTATAGTTCCCATGCTTGGGTCAAACTCCCTCATTTTAGTTTGCATTGTTGGAGTGACGATGCCATGTAAGCCATTGGGAACTCATTAGGGAAATACATAGATAGATCTGAGTGAAAAGGTTCTATATTTGCTTATGCTTACAATTGTGTGTAAGTATATTTGGACAAAGGGTTACTTGAAGCCATCAATCTATGAAAGGATGGTTGTACACACCTTCAAAATTTGGATTGGGATCAACTTCCCTTCAAATGTATGGCATGTCATGAATATGGTCATTTTGTGAGGAATTGTCCCAAAGCTCAAGTGGTTAAAGAAAATCCTAACAAGGAAGATGAATGGCAACAAATTCGAAAAGGGGTTAAAGATAAAAAAGAGAAACATCCATTGAAAACTGGCATGGACCAGGGAGATCCAAGTCCTTTTATCCCCCCAGTAGCAAATCAATTTCATATCCTTTCCCTGGAAAGCAGAGATAGAGATGCTCCTCGTGAATAGTCTGCAAACTTTGAACCCATAAATGACTCAACTCCTCCAATTGTGCATCATTTATCTTTGGCTCAACCAACCCTTTAGGAGTTTTGGATGAAATATGCTCAACGCCCAATCTTTCCCATGTTCCTTATGAGGTGAAATAGGAGAAGGCTACCAAAAAAGGGTCAAGCATTAATACTCATCGCTCTCGAAGCCAAACCAGATAAAACGTGAGTGAAACTATGGAGGAATCCAAAGAATAATTTCCTAACAAAAAGAAGATGGGTCGACCAACAAACATAGATAAGTTGATCCATATGGGTATAGTTGGCCACCCACCTATTCCACTGGCTCAAAATAGTTTTCCATTTGGGTAATTTTCTTATAATTTTCTACGGTTTTTCGGGTCCCAAACTTTTGGGGCCGTTTTGAGGACCTAAACAACATGTTTTGGTACTTTGAGGGGAAAAATAGTTTCCTATGGCATGCATTTGGCCCTAGTCAAAAGTTGTAAATCTTGGATAGACCTTTCCAATGGGCTATCAAGCACCCCAAACGAAGATCGTATGTAAAAGTTATGACCCCGAGAAGTTGATTGTTCAACTAACCACCTTGGGGCCGCAAACTTTATGATGATTCATCTCCTATGGTTAGGTTTAGGGTTTTTTCCACTCCAAGGCTTTATGGTGAAAGGACCTTTGACCTCCTTTTGTATTCGGCTTGTCATGAGTGAGAGTAACTTCCACATCTCTTCTCATAGATACAACTACCACCATTCTAGCTTCTTTTGCTTTACAGTTTGTTATGTTTCATTCATTTAATAGAATCTCAGTTTACTATATCACTATTTGTATTTCCATATATATATATGTTCTTTCATTTCGTTCTCACATAAATCTAGATCAGTGGTATCAGAGCCTTATGTTATTATGGTTTCTCGGTGCATGTCCCCAACGAGATCTAAATATTGAGAGTTGGGTCTCGAACTAGTTGATCTCAGGGAGAATACCTCTCGTGATCCCAAGCAGCCTCACATGGAGGTAGAAGAAAAGAGAGATGACGGAGCAGGATATCATATTAAACGGTTGCTCGAGGAATCCATCGTGGAACAGAGGAACGAGATGGTGGATAAATTTACCCATATCCTTTGAAGAATTCCAACGATGATGGATGCACCTTCAACGAGCAGTCGTTTCGGGGGTGCAACTCCCTACAAGGTACAAGTTAGATTTGACATCCCCTTATTTGAAGGAAATAGAGATGCAAATGCTTTGGAAAAATGGTTGAGTCTATTAGAGGGTTACTTCTCTGTTAAAAAAAATTTACGACAGTGAAAAGATCACATTGACACTACCTAATTCCCTCCCCCATATCAAAGACTAGTGGAACGGGTACTACAAGAGGCCTATGAGGGATGAATCTAAAATATTCGATATAGAACCCACTTTGGAATCTTTTGTCGATGTCGTCAAAGATGAATTATACCCTGATGAAAAATATTATGACCAATACACCCGCTGATCGACATTACGCTAGGAAAGAGACCAAACGGTGTCAGAGTATACCAATATATTCCATATCATGTGCTCAAAGATGGGTATTAGAGGCTATGAACAGAACTTGATTCTAAAGTACCACAGTGGCATGCACAGGTACATTTATTCGAAATGGATTTCCTGGACATATCCTCATTTGGAGCAACTTACTGATATGGTGTCAAGATCGAGCAAAAGAATAAGCGGGATTTTGGGTCTGCAAATCAGCAGCAAAAGCCAGGAGAAAATGACCCTAATTCACAACCCAAAGGATAGAGCAAGAACCTCCAAAGTCCCAACAACCAATCCAAGCTAAAGGCAAATAAGGGTAATGGGAAATCAAAGAAGGACACCAGCAAGGGGTGTAAGTTCCACAAAATCCCTTGGCACAACACTAATGAATGTTGATAAAAATAATCATTATTGGCTGAGACAAAATCCCCAGATACAGGCTCTGACTCAGACACTGATGAAGAGAAAGAAAGGGGAAAGCAAATCATTGATGTGAAACCCAGTTCCACCATCACAACCATAAAGATCCAACCAAAAGAGTTAGAGGAGCCAGAGGAAGGGGAGTGCCTCTTCCATTTGCAACTATGGGAGTAAGGGACGCCGCTACATTTCATTGTTGACAGTGGTAGTCAGAAGAATGTTATCTTAGTCGAGGTTGTCAAAATATTGAAGCTTCTGATGGTTCCACATCCCCAACCCTAAAACATTGCTTGGTTGATCCAAGGATGTTACATATGTTTCAGGAAATAGTGTCGCATCTCCTATGGCATCAAGCCCTTCAAAGATGACATAATGTGTGATGTTTACCTACTTGAAGTTTTGATGTTATTTTAGAAAAACTATATATGTGGAAATGTCATGTTGTGTATGTTTCTAGACCTCATAGTGTCATTATTACTTCTGGAAAGAAACTCTAAAGGATACCAGAGACACTTCTTGCTACTGCAGTGTCTCTCATCACAGCGAAGCAATGTGAGAAGGTAATCTCCCAGAAAGGGATATTCGTGCTCTTAATGGTTTGTTCTAAGGGTGAATGAAATATCACAGCAAGATCCACCACCTCCACAATAACACCTCTATGCAACAGAAATAGGTGGAAAAAATCGTGGAAGCATACAAAGACATTTTCACCAAACCTGTAGGGGTTCTAGTACATTTCCATGTCAAGCATTGATCCATTTATTTGATCCATGGTACACCTTTACCTAATGGGCCAGTATACATGTGTTCACTCGTGGGGAGTGAAGAAATCAAACGCTAGATTCAAGAGTTAATCCAAAAAGGGGCGCATTCAACCTAACTCCTCACCTTGTGGGAGCCCAATTGTGTTGGTACATAAAATTTATGGGACATGGCGTCTCTGCATTGACTATCGAGATCTAAATAGGATCACAGGCTGGAATCGATATCCCATTCCCCGGATCTAGGACCTCCTTGACCATCTCAATGGGGCCAAGTATTTCAACAAGATTGACATAAAGTATGGCTATCATCAAGTGCCAATTGAGCATAATGATGTCTGGAAGACTGCCTTCAAATATTGGGAAGTCATTTTTGAGTAGTTGGTCATGCCTTTAGTATTGACTAATGCTCCAAAAACCTTCATGAGGATTATGGATGACATTCTATGACCATTGACCAGTTCCTTTGTGGTCGTACATCTAGATGATATCCTCATCTATAGTAGAACATGGGTAGAACATTTGCAGGATATCCACCAGGTCCTTAACACCTTCCAACATCACAAGTTATATGCCAATATAGAGAAGTGCTCATTTGGAATAGAAAGCGTTCATTATCTGGGATACATCATGGACGAACATGGTTTTCATGTAGATTCGTCCAATATCCAATCCATTAACGATTGACCAACCCCAATGAATCTCACAGAGCTTTTTCGCTTCTTAGGCCTTGCAAACTTTTTCCATATATTTGTGTGGGGCTTCTCCCATATTGCTTGATCCATTAGCTAGGTGACCAAAGGTGGATCTAAGGCCAATTTCATCTAGTCCAAGCCACAACAACACACATTTGAGGATCTGAAGCAATGCTTATGTTCGACATCTGTCCTAACCTTACTATATATGCAACAACCCTTTGAGATAGAGACATATACTTTGCACTACGCCATTGGTGCAATCGTCACTTAGCATGGCCATCAAATGGCATATCATAGTGACAAACTTTAAAATATAGTCCATAAGTACCCCACCTATGACAAGTAAATGTACTCCATTGTACAAGCATGTGGCCAATGGAAGCATTACATCCTTGGAAAAGAAACGAACATCCACACTAATCAGAAGCCCTTGTAGTTCATGCAAACCCAAGGAAAGTTACAGAGTGACCACTGCCAGAAGTGCTCCACTTACTAGCAACAGTTTATTCTAAACATTAAATATAAGAAGGGAAGCACCAATCGAGTCATTTATTTCCTCAGTAAACATAAACAAGACATCGATTGATATATCAAATCATGCACTGCCTATGCCATCACGAAACCAATCGTCAAAAATCAAGGATTGTGCATTCCCCTGCCCACTCCAAATGGACCATGGGAATCCATATCCATGGATTACATGTTAGGACTACATTCAACTAAGCATGGTAATGACTATGTGTTTGTAGTCATGGATTGCTTCTCTAATATGTCCATTTTGATAGCTTGCAAGAAAAGCATCTCTGTTGAAGTCACTGCTAATCTCTTCTTAGAGCATGTTTGGGTTCATTTTGGGCTGCCACATACTATCATTTCAGATCGGGACAACAGGTTCTTGAGCACTTTCTGGTCTAGTCTATGGTCATTGATGGATACCAAGCTCTCCAAATCGACCACCTTCCACCCTCAGACCTATGGACAAACATAGGTATCCAGCTCGATGATTGTGCATATTCTAAGAATGTATAATTCTAAACATACCCGCACATGGGATGAGGGACTTCCTTATGTTCAACATAGCTATAACAGAGCTCTTCATAGCTTTACCAGTCATATCCCTTTTAATGTGTTCTTGGGTTTCCAACCACTAGCCCCAATTGATGTAGCTCTTCCTTTTACATCCACATAGGAGGAATCTTCCCATGCTCAGGCTAAGGGTCATAAGGCCACCATATTTGTTGAACGAATCCAGCACATCCTCCAGCAAGTCCATGACATTTTGTAAAAGGATGAAAACAAAGACAAGTAGTGACATGACCAGCATCGAGTTATGCACAAGTTCCATGTGGGGTATAAGGTTTGGGTACATTTGCAGATACACCATCACCAAGGAAATTGGTGAAAATGCCTTTGAATTACGTAATCCTCCATTCCTTGTCCTGCACCAAGTATTCAATGTGGAGCTCCTTCGGCCATATTTTACACCAATGTTAGACACCTCAGAGGTGGAAGAAATATTGACACCTACATAGCTTAATATCGACTGCATCGAATAAGAAACCATTAATCATATCATGGACACACCGGTTAAGGGAAACCGCTAGCAAAAGATCCAACTATATCAAGTTGTCAAAGCAGAGCAGTTCCTCCACCAAGGCAAGTGGATCACCAGGAGTTAAGTTCAACACAAGTTTCCCAATTTGATGGGGGTGTTAGGATTATTAATCCTCCCTTGTCCAAATTTGGTCATATGTCTAATTTGGGAGTCATGTCTAAATCGGGAGTCCATCCAGTCTATTTATAGTCATTAACACCATTGGGTCCACTTGACCTAATTGGGGCACATGTATCAGTTACTAAAGTGTGGGGAAGACTAATTGAGGCTCATTGCCACTTATTGCACTTAATTGCATAAGTTTAGGAGCCTCCTAGACCAATCCCTACAATTTAGGAAGCCACTGGGATTGCCGAA
>LPNX010878428.1:5639-76523 GCA_001517045.1 Pseudotsuga menziesii | reverse complement strand
TGATTAATGAAAGCATTCACAGCTGCAAGCCTTTTGCACTGTTTCATTCTTCAATTGCTGAGTAAATTGTGAGATCCACTTTGTGAGTTGTGTATTTGTTTACAGATCTATGTGCTCAAATTTACAGGGGGCACTCAACGCAATGGAGACCATTTCTTCCTAAGGGGGAGGAATGATCCATATGGGTATAGGTGGCCACCCACCTATTCCATTGGCTCAAAGTATTTTTCCATTTTGGAAGTTTTCTTGTAATTTTCTACGGTTTTTCAAGTCCCAAACTTTCGGGGTCATTTTGAGGCCCTAAACGATGTTTTTTGGCGATTCCAGGGGCCAAATTCATTCTAATAGCATACATTTGGCCCCATTAAAAATTTGCAAATATTGTATAGTGCTTTCCAATCAGATATTGAGTGTCCCAAATGGAGATCTTATGCAAATTTTATGACCCCGAGAAGTTGATTTTTCAACTAACCACCTTAGGGTCGCAACATTTATGATGATTCATCTCCTAGGATTAGGTATAGGGTTTCTGCCTCTCCAAGTATTTATGATAAAAGGCCCTTCGGCCTCCTTTCGTATTCATCTTGTTACAAGTGAGCATAGCCACCACATCTCTTCTTAGAGATACAACTACCACTCTGGCTACTTTTGTTTTTTATGTTTCATTCATTTAATATATCTCAGTTTACTATACCACCGTGTCTATTTCCATATATTTGTGTATGTGAATATATATATATACATAGACATATATGTGTGTGTGTGTGTGTGTGTGTGTATGTATATGCTCTTTCATTTTAGTCTCACATAAATCCAGATTAGTGGTATTAGATCCTTCTACTCTTGAGGTTTCTCAGTGGATGTCCTGGACGAGATCTAAATATCAAGAGTTGGATCTCGAACTATTTGATATTGGTGAAAACACCTCTTGTCATCCCAACCAAGCTCATATGATGGGAGAATAAAAGAGGTATGATGAAGTATGAGCTCATATTAAACTAATGCTCGAGGAATCCCTCGCGTAACAGAGGAATGAGATGATGGATAAATTTTCCCATATCCTTCGAATAATGTTGACGGCGGTGGATGCACCTTCAACAACTAGTCATTTCAGGGGTGTGGCTCCCTTCAAGGTACAAGTTAAGATTGAAATCCACTTATTTTATGGAAATATAGATGCATATGATTTGGAAAAATGGTTGAGTCTATTAGAGGGTTACTTATTTGTTCAAAAAAAACTTGATAGTGAAAATAACACCTTCTAGCTCCTTAGGTCCCTCCCCCATATCAAAGAATGGTGGGACGGGTACTGTGAGAGTCATGTGAGGGATAAATCTAAAATATTCAATACAGAACCCACTTCGGCATTATTTATCGATGGTTCCAAAGAGGAATTATACCCTGTCATAAACTATGATGACGAATACACCTAGTGGACGACATTGCACCAGGAAAGAGACCAAATGGTGCTAGAGTATACCAATATATTTCATACCATGCACTCAGAGATAGACATTAGAGATTCGGAACAACACTTGGTTCTAAATCACCACAGTGGCCTACACATGTACATTCAGTCACAAATGGATTTCCTGGACATATCCTCACTATGAGCAAATTACAGGTATGTTGTCAATATCGAACAAAATTTTAATTAAAAGAATAAGAGGGATTTTGGGTATGCAAATCAACAACAGAAAAAGTGGCCCTAATTCACAACCTAAAGGATAGAGCAAGGACAAGAAAAGTCCTAAAAACTAGTCCAATCCACAGGAAAAGAAGGGTAATGGGAAATCAAAGAAGGACATTGGCAAGTGGTGTGAGTTCCACAAAATCCCCTAGCACAACACTAATTAATGCCGCTCAAAACAACCATTTTTGGTTGAGACAAAATCCCTAGATCCAGACTCTAATTCAAACACTAAAGCAAAGAAAGAAAGGGGAAAGTATATCATTGACGCATAACCCATTGCCACCATAATAACTACAAATATCCAACTAAAAGAGTCAGAGGAGGCATAGGAAGGGGATCTCCTCTTCTAATCATAACTATGGGTGCAGGGGACTCTGCTACATTTCATTGTTGATAGTGGAAGTCAAGAGAACCTCATCTCATTCAAGGTCATCAAAATATTGAAGCTTCTGACGGTTCCGCATCCCCAACCCTACAACATTGGTTGGATGATACAGGCAGGAGACATCCACGTCATCCACCAGTGGCATCTCTCCTATGGCATCAATCCCTTCAAATATGAGGCAAAGTAGATGTTTCCCTGCTTGAAGTTTGTGATGTTATTTTAGGACAACCATATATGTGGAAACATCATGTTGTGTATGAGTCTATACCTCGTAGTGTCATTATTAATTTGGGAAAGAAACTCTACATGATACCAAATACACTTCCTGCTACTGCAGTGTCTCTCATCACAGCGAAGCAATGTAGGAAGTTAATCTCCTAGACAGGGAAATTCACACTCTTCATGGTTTTTTCTGAGGGTGAACAAAAGATTACATCAACATCCACCACCTATACATAGAACCCCTCTATGCAACAGAAACAGGAGGACAAGATCTTGGAAGCATACAAAGACATCTTCACCACACCTGTCAAGGTTCCAATACATTGTTAGGTCAAACACTCCATTAATTTGATCCTTGGTGTACCTTTACCTAATGGGAAAGTATACAGGTGTTCCCTCATGGAGAATGAAGAAATAAAATTCCATATTCAAGATTTAATCCAAAAGGGGCACATTCAACCCAGACCCTCACCTTGTGGGTGTCCAATTGTGTCCGCACAGAAAAAATATGGGACATGGCGACTCTGTATTGACTACCGAGCTCTAAACAATATCACAGTATGGAATAAGTATCCCATTCCTGAGATCAACAACCTCCTCGACCAGCTAAAAGGGGCCAATTATTTCAGCAATATTGACCTAAAGTCTGGTTATCATCAAGTGCTAATTGAGCATACCGATGTATGGTAGATTGCCTTCAAATTTCAGGAAGGCCTTTTTGAGAGGTTGGTCATGCCTTACAACTTGACTAATGCTTCAACAACCTTCATGATAATGATAGATTAAATTCTATGACTATTCATTAGTTCCTTTGTAGTCATATATCTAGATGATATACTCATCTATAGTAGAATATGGGTAGAACATTTGTAGCATATCCACCAGGTCCTCATTACCCCGTGATTGCACAAGTTGTATGCCAATCTAGAGAAGTGCTCATTTTCCATGGAAAGGGTTCAATATCTAGGATACATCATTGATGAACATGGTTTTGATGTATATCCTTCCAATATCCAATCCATTCATGATTGTCCAACCCAGACGACTCTCATAGATCTTCGCAACTTCCTAGGCCTTGCAAACTTCTATCACAAATTTGTGTGGGGATTCTCTAATATTGCTTAGCCCCTTATCCAAATGACCAAAGATGGATCTAATGCCAATGTCATCTGGTAAAAGTCATAACAACTTGCATTTGAGGATTTTAAGCAATGCTTATGTTCAACGCCCGTCCTTACCTTACTAGATGTTAGCACCGGAGTTGCACCCTACCTTAGGTTTTCCTTATTTGTTCATATTTTCCTAGAATGTAATTATGTGTTTTAGGTTATAATATATTGTTTACCTGGTAATCTTGTTATTCCCTTTATGCATTTTTATGATGAATGTAATAAAACATGGCTCATATTCATTTAATTCTTCCATAAAATCTTTAAAAGGTTTGTGCATTATGGTTAGTATAAATAATATAATACATTTTGGCAGCAAAATATATGAAGGTTTTGCAAGCTGAAGTTGTCAGATTGTTAAATCATTAAAATAAACGGCATAACACTTGTCTTACAGTAGGCAAGTTTTGGATGAAGGAATATTTGTTCATAATTACCATCATAGATCATTTACCAGTTGTTGAAGATATGATGTAGTTCATTTTAATCCTATACAAGGAATTCAGCCTATTTTTGGGTTTTCATTTAATGTAACCCTATTTCTTGATTTTGTCTGTCACTCCATATGATCAAAACCATGTTCATTTTTGAACTCATGTTTATTCCAGAGGCATATGATCTAGGAGGGTTCGTTAGTTGCAATATGAAGAAAAGCAGTGGTAAACTTTGCAGGTTTGAGTTGGTGAATTTGAAATGGGATGAGGAATTTCCCCAATGTGCTAAGATGTTGATGGATGGGGGATAGTAACCCTTCTTTTAAATAGTTAGGCGTTACAATGTTGAAGTAACTAAAGTTTTTTCTAAAAATTATACAGGTTCATCTGTAAACTTTCAAACTCTGAGCTTCAAATTAAATGAAGGATCAATTGCAGAGTCAATGGGGCTTCCTGTTGAAGGTGAACGATGGTTTAAAAAGCACATGTTTGAAGTTTACTTAAGCATATATTTTCTACCTGGTTATGAAGATTCATATTGGAGCAAGGGTATTCATCTCAGCAATATGAAGCAGGATTGAAGGGATGTGATTAGCATTGTACAATGCTATATTACCTGTGAAGGCTGGTTTTCTATTGTTTTTAGGTATCATCTAAGGTTTCTTTTGCATTTAAATGGAAAATCTAAGTTAAATTTACCCTATTACTTTTTCAAAATCCTTAAGAAGATGGATGCAAGGGTAAAAAACCATCATGATCACACAAGTCGCTATGTTTTCCACCGCGGGTTGGTTAAATTGTTGGTATTGTTTGAAATAAGGAAGCAAGATCGCTCCTGACATAAATTTTTGTTCTGGTTAGGATTTGAACCAGAGACGTCTGAAACCCATAATGATATCAAGGTATAGATCAATAGGGAAGAAGCAAATATTTCAGTCACCTAGTGGAAAATTAGAGCTAAAACGAAAGAGGACAGAAAAGGAAGGTTGAACGATAACTAAATCAACGAAAAAGTGAATTAAATGCAAAATATGACTCTATTTCAAAACCCATTCAAAAATAGTTACAAAAGAAAGTGTTATATGAATTACAAAATGAAGAGATAGAAGCTCTAGACATCCCTAGGGATGCAGAAGATAAAGGTGGTATGATTCAAGAAATTTCTTCCAATACAAAAATTGTAGATCCCCCTGCTTCATAATTTTAGGGAACTAATTGGTGACAAAGGACTAGACCCAAAAACAAATTAAGGATGAATATGAAATTTGTTCTAGATTCTAAATTTCATAAATATGCAGTGAATATTGTTGAATATTCTTCGAGTGAAGAATATACACAAATTGTAATTATAGAAGATATAGTGGATCAAAATCTGGAAGACATTGGGAAAGATCTAGACCACGTTCCAAAATTGCCTGAAGAAGATCATAAAGAAAAGGGTAAACAAAATATCTTTGAATTTGAAATGGGCATGTGTTCAAAGTTTCTAAATGTGGAAGAGTTGGAAGAACAAGAGAAGCACGCTCCAAGCTTGAGTATAGAAATACTTGTACACCAAACCTCCATGGAGACATTGTCAAAAGTTGAAGTCCTTAAGAAATCATTACAGTATTATAAATCTCAAAATGGATTAATGGAGCCTATGAAATCAATGTGATTACCTTGTTTATGACTCAATTCTTTGATAAAGTTTTTACCTTAGAATGCTCACGAGTAGGCTAACATTTCACTATGCTTTTCCTGTTCATAAAGTATTTTTGTTCATGAATTTAATTGATTATTAAGATTGGAAGTAGGATTATATTCGTGTTAATGATATGTCCACACAGTATTTCATATTACTTATTCATTATATCATTATAAATTGTTGATTGATCACCTTTGAGCCTAAATTCATTATCCTTGTGTTTCCCTAAGAACCTAACAGAATATGGTTAGATATTAGATGTCTAGACTTTGCACTATCGTAGTCTGTTAAATTTTCATATGCTAAGCTAGATCATTAGTATTTCATTTCGATTTCATAACAAAATCATATAAACAGGATCACTGAAAGATAGACAAGCACAACCATACAAAAGGAACATAAAGATTTATCCTAGGAAAACCCTAAAGGGAAAAACCCAGCAAAAGATTCCTCAATATAGATGCCCCAAAAAGGTAAAAAAGTAAAAAGGTAAAACCAACAAGGAGATCAAAAACCTGATCCTCCTCCTTCTCCAGCTACTTCTCTCCTCCACAAGTGCGCTACACAAGTGAGTGTGTGTGTTCAAATGAGGAGAGCTACACCTCTATTTATATTCATCCGTTCACTTCAATTAACTCATCCGACATGTAGGCTCGAGTTAATCATGTAGGCTCGAGTTACACATGTAGGCTCAAGTAACCACACCGGGGTGCTAATGACCCACCTTTACAATTAGAGGGGACAACCTCATGACTCTTATTATTTCTTCCGATTAGAAGCATTGGGGTGCAAGACAATACAAGTGGTTCTCCCAGTAGGACCATTGGGAACCACAAAAGATACATATAGAATATTCTTCAAAGTTACAATATTTCAACACTCCCCCTTAACGAGAAGGGTATTCTACATCAACATCAACAACAACAATAGTAGGAGAGAGATATAGGACATCATCAGCATCATCAGGGTAACACATCTATAAATCATTGGAAGCTTTTCAATATCATGTAGCCTTCATCTTCAATCTTTAGTCTTTAGCATCATCAGTACTTTGACCGCTTCAATCAGCAACATCTTGACTCTTCAATCTACAGCAACATCTTTAGCACTTTGACCTTTCGATCAGCAACATCATCTTCAACACTTTGACCTTTCGATCAGCAACATCTTCTTCAGCACTTTGGCCTTTCAATCAGCAACAACATCATCATCATACCTTGATATTTCAATCAGACTCATCATTATCATCAGCCTCTGATCTTTCGATCAAAACCATCATCAACCAAACATCATCATACTCTAACATCAACTCATCATCATATTCTGATCTTTCGATCAGTATGTCATCATCATCATATTTTGATAATACGACATCATCATCATCAGGATCTCATCATCATCACATTTTGATCTTTCGATTAGAAACATCATCATCATCATCGCATTCTGATCTTTCGATCAGAAAACATCATCATCATCAGCAACATCATAATCATAAGCAACTTCTGATCTTCCGATCAGAAAACATCATCATCATCATATTCTGATCTTTTGATCAGAGAACATCATCATCAGCAACTTCTGATCTTTCAATCAGAGAATCATCATCATCATCATATTCTGATCTTTCGATCAGAGAACATTATCATCAGCAGCAACTTTTGATCTTTCGATCAGAGAACATCATCATCATCAGCAACATCTAATCTTTCGATTAGAAACATCATCATCATCATAAAAACATCAACATCATCAAAACATCAACATGATCCTTCCTTTCGAAATTACGGGATTTAGGTCTTTACGGATTTACCAATGATCCTTCCTTTCGGAATTACAGGATTTAGGTCTTTACGGAGTTACTAACGATCCTTCCTTTCGAAATTACGGGATTTAGGTCTTTACGGAGTTACTAATGATCCTTCCTTTCGGAATTACGAGATCAACACATTTGTGGAACTCAGACAATCCTTCCTATTGGAATTATGGGATCAACACATCTGTGGAACTCAGACAATCCTTCCTATTGGAATTACGGGATCAATTCAATGATCTTTCCTTTCGGAATTACGAGATTTAGGTCTTTACGGAGTTACTAACGATCCTTCCTTTCGGAATTACGGGATCAACACAGATGTGGAACTTAGAAAATCCTTCCTATTGGAATTACGGGATCAATTCAATGATCCTTCCTTTCAGAATTACGGGATTTAGGTCTTTACGAAGTTACTAACGATCCTTCCTTTTGGAATTACGGGACAAACACAGATGTGGAACTCAGACAATCCTTCCTCTAGGAATTACGGGATCAACACATTTTCTCGAGTACCGAAGTCACCGGATCTGTTCTGAACCGAAGTTCAAGGATGATACAATCCTACCACATTCACAGGGACCGAGATCTCCGGATACATTTTGAACTGAGGTTCAGGGATGATGCAATCCTACCACTTTCACGGGGGTGGAGACCTCCAGATACATTTTGAACCGAGGTTCAGGGATGATGCAATCCACTACTTTCATGGGGGCCGATACCTCCAGATACATTTTGAACCGAAGTTCAGGGATGATGCAATCCCACCACATTCACGGGGGCCGAGACCTCCGGATACATTTTGAACCGAAGTTCAGGGATGATGCAATCCCACCACATTCATGAAGACCGAAGTCACCGGATCTATTTTGGACAGATGTCCCAGGATGATACAATCCCTCTTCATTCACAAGGACCGAGGTCACCAAATCACTTTTGGACAGATGTCCCGGGATGATACAATCCCTCTTCATTCTCGAGGATCGAGGTCACCGGATCACTTTAGGGCAGATGCCCAAGGATGATACAATCCCACTTCATTCTCGAAGACCGAGGTCTCTAGATCACTTTAGGGAAAGTGTCTAGGGATGATACAATCCCACTGCAACATCACTACTCCCCCTTTCGGGGAAAGTCTTTCTAAACCATACCAAGCTTGTCTCGAAAGTGTTCGAACTTTACCCGAGACAGAGGCTTTGTCAGCGCATCATCATCTAAACCATCTTCATCTACATCTTCAGTATGTGAATACTGAACTATCATCAGGTCACCATCATCTGCATCTACAGTATGTAAATACTGAAACATCATCATCTGCATCTTTATCTTGAATGTAGAAATACCAGATTTCTATGTGTTATGACGGAACACAGGGTTCTCTATTATCACAACTCTCGTTATCACATAGAATCAATGTAGTATCCATCTTCAGTTCAAAGAGACCTGATATCAACTTCTGAATCCATATGGCTTCACAACTTAGCAGAGCAATCTGCTAGGTATTCCACTTCAGCCATGCTACAAGAAACACTGGACTGTTTCCTGATAAACCATGAACTCATAGCAGACCCCAAACAAAAGCATCTACCTAATGTTCTTTTCCTGTCTGAGATACTTCCAGCCCAATCTGCATCTGTGTAGCCATACAATCTATACTCATGGCTACCATCATAATATAAACCAAATTCTATAGTCCCTTTCAGATATCTCATCACATGTTTTGCAATTACTAGGTGAACCCGTCTTGGTTGAACAAGATATTGACTTAAGGTGTTCACAGCAAAACAAATGTCTGGTCTGGTATTTGTTAAGTATATCAATGACCCAATGACCTGTCTGTAATGAGTCATATTCACTAACTCTGATGAGTCATCAGCTAACAAATTCAAGTTGGAGTCCATGGGTGTGGCCATGACTTTGCATTCCAACATATTGAATCTCTTCAATATCTCTACCGCATACTTTCCCTAGTTGAGAAATATTTCTTCTGAACTTTGCCATACTTCCAGACCTAGGAAATAATGCATTAACCCAAGGTCTTTCATCTCAAATTCTTCTTCTAGTTTCTTCTTGCTTTCCATGACCCGATTCTCATTTCCTATCAAGGATAAGTCATCCACATATAATAACAGGATGACAAGTTCATCTTCTACAACCTTGAGATAAAGGTTAGGATCAGCTTTACCCTTGGTAAATCCCATGCTCGACAAGAAACTATCTATTCTTCCATACCAAGCTCTGGGAGCTTGCTTCAGGCCATAGAGGGCCTTCTTCAACTTGAATACGTGATTCCATCTAGCTTCAACTTCAAATCCTTGTGACTATTCGATGTAAAACTCTTTCTCAATCATACCATTAAGGAAGGCTTGCCTTTACTTCACCATGGAAGAAACTATCATGATAGTTCTGAAGGAAGTGTACCTTGCTTCCTGGAGTAAGTGTCTCTTCAAAATTAATTCCCTCTTTCTGAAAGAAACTTCTAGCCACAAATCTTGCTTTATACTTCTCGATACTTCCGTCAGCTGTATATCCATTTGGAGGATACAATACTCATTCCTTTTGGTTTGGGAACTATATCCCATACATCATTCTAGTATTCTTTCATCATAACATCTTTCATGAGTTCGTCTTGTCAGATCATCAACATATCCTAGTCTTCTGCATTCAACTTTGAAGGTTGGAACCCACTTTACTCTTGGTAAAGTCTCGATCCATCAAGAAGCTGTCCATCATGTCCTACCGTGTCGAACTCAGATATCTTCTGTAGTCGCTCCCCCTAAAGTGGAGTATTATCTTCCTTCTTCATTCTGTACAGGTGGATATATACTGGTCAATAGAGTATGTCATGTCATAGTATATTCTTTCTTAGGCAAATCACGAACCTTTCTTTGTACACTTGTTCTTGTAGATCCATATGGAGGATACCATGTACTTCCCTTTATGTCTCGAAATCATATCGTATACATCATTCCCCATGATCAACTGTTATTCTTTGATCATAGTTTCTTTCATAGCATTATTTTCTTCATCTTGAGTTATCTCTCATACCCAACGGTGGTCTTCATCCTTTGAGGTGGATCTACCGCTCTCTAAAGCTCTTTCTTCTATCATGGTGTCTCTAACCCTGGGAGCTTCATATTCATGTTTATTGAATTGTCATCACTTGTTCTTCGGAACAAGTCTCGTCCTTCTTTTCTTGTAGGAGGTTGTACAGGACCTTTCCTACAATTCAAATGCACTAGTTGCATGGTTAGAACTATTTCATAAAACATATGCATAACGACAAATTCTTATGCATCATGCAACTATTTAGCCAATACAGTGTTCATCCATAGAAACTTTCTAGATGCCTTCCATCTCTACCATGACATCATTGAGATTGTGCACTAATCCAATATGTCAGTAAAGAGGTTTGATAAGTAGCATTGGAAAGTTGTATAGCGCCATGAGCTACTTACCCATCACATGCATATTAGTAGTATTATGTAAACAATCTATCATGCATAACACATCAACTGAATACAATCAAATGTATAACAAAACAATATCATGAAATGGCAATTGAATACTTATCTTTTATTTGTTTCGTGGGTAGACTCCATCTTGATCATTCTGCTTTATCATATTCTTCATTCATGAAATCATCATTTCTTATCTAAATGATAAGATGAATAAGAGGTTCTTCAAGAATTGAGTTTTTCATATTCCTCATTGCTTGAGGGATCTTCTTTGAATGGTGAGAGCTTGATATTCAATTGCTCCCATCTTCTTCTTCTCCTCTTATTAGTCGAGCTGAAAGTAATCACTTACTTCTGGCATACATTATTTGCATGAATGAATCCCATGATCATGGGAGGCCATTCAAGGTGGCTATCACCACTTCTGCATTCTTTGCTTCTTCTTCTACCGCTTCAAGATGTTATGCATTCTGGATCTTCACATTCTTCAACTGTTTTCTCAAATCCATCTTCTAAATTATGTTCTTATCTTCAAATAGCTTGATCAAGAAATCAAACATCTTCGGTGCCTTTAGGGAAGACACTTGTGGTACAAGTTGATCCGTGATTGAATCAACAATGATCTTCTTGGCCTTGATCAAGTTCTTCTTGTGTAAGGCTTTGAGGCTCATCTCCCTCTAGAACTGGAACATCTCTACTCATGTAGGTGTCCAATTCATTTTCTTTAGAGAGATAAAATACTTCCATGCTTGGAAGTTTTTCAAGCTTATCATCAAGCTGATGTGATAGATCACTTTGAAATGAGAACCTCAAATGCAAATAGCAAAAGATTAGATCTTACTGATTTGAGGTGTCCGTCTAGCTTCCAGAGCTGGCTGATCTAGGGTTTGTCAGAGAAACCATAATTTTAAAAACGTGGAATCTTTCAGATCTTATTCTATAGAAATATATATCTCTTCAAATGGAGATTTCCAATGTACTCCTTTTCTAAAAACAGTGGAGGGAAGCTCCCAGAACAAAAAGCCCTAGTTTTCCAATTTTTTCTACAGAAATACCTGTTACTGTTTCTGTGATATCTCCGAAATTATTGCTCCTCTGTGTCTGAAATTTCCCACTGAGGTAAGCTCACATGTTCCTGATTCAAAACAATAGGTTTCATTAGAATTGGTTTCACCAATTGGGAATTATGATCATTTTCCCAAGGTGACCTGTTACAGGACTGTTCAGAACAGTGAAGTTGTACAGAATGCCACGTGTCACTGGTTCATCTTCAGGTTATGAAATTCGGACCATAGAAATTAAAGTCTATGATATTTCTGGAAAATATTCAGGAATTCCATTTGGACCTCTGTATCCCACGCTACAGCAATTCTCCCCAGGTGTCCTGTTTAGGGATGAATTCTGGAAGAGGCTGGAACCCTAACTTGGAGGGGTCATATCTCCTAGAATATAGCGAATATGAGGCTAAATTTTGGAGACAGTGTAAATCAGGATTTTATATTTGGCCTCTAAAATTTTCAACGCCTGATCCTTCTCCAATCTCAGGATATAGCGAATGTACCAAAACTTAGCATTTTTAGTATTTAGTGTTTTTCCAGATTGGGGTCAAACTATGGTTTGACTTTCCGAGAGTTTCACCGAACCAAATTTCTTGATCCAGGTCTGTAAACTTAGATTTTGATGAGGAGAACAATCCTATGCTGGGCTCACTCAAAAATTCATCTTCTGTAGAAATCCCTAATTTTCCACACCAAAACTGAAAATGCTCGGAATCGAATTCTGCTTCAACAGAAAGATGCGCCCTTCAATGGAAAGTCAATCTAGCCTTCTTTTGCTGATCGATCATGGATAGAGACCCAAAAAATAAGAAGCCCTAGATTCTTTAGCTACACAATGTCTTCTTTCAGGGTGTCTCTGATACCATGTTAAATTTTCATATGCTAAGCTAGATCATTAGTATTTAATTTCGATTTCATAACAAAAGCATATAAACAGGATCACTGAAAGATAGACAAGCACAACCATACAAAAGGAACACAAATATTTATCCTGGAAAAACCCTAAAGGGAAAAACCCAGCAAAATCTTCCTCAATATAGATGCCCCAAAAGGTAAAAAGGTAAAACCAACAAGGAGATCAAAAACCTGATCCTCCTCCTTCTCCAGCTACTTCTCTCCTCCACAAGTGCGCTACACAAGTGAGTGTGTGTGTTCAAATGAGGAGAGCTACACCTCTATTTATATTCATCTGTTCACTTCAATTAACTCATCTGACATGTAGGTTCGAGTTAATCATGTAGGCTCGAGTTACACATGTATGCTCAAGTAACCACACTGGAGTGCTAATGACCCACCTTTACAATTAGAGGGGACAACCTCATGACTCTTATTAGTTCTTCCGATTAGAAGCATTGGGGTACAAGATAATACAAGTGGTTCTCCCAGTAGGACCATCGGGGACCACAAAAGATACATATAGAATATTCTTCGAAGTTACAATATTTCAACATAGTCTAGGTACAAAATCCAGTGCAAACACCCGATTTGCAACAACCCTTTGAGATTGAGAAAAATGCGCCAGACTACATCGTTGGTGTGGTCCTCACTCAACATGGCCATCCAGTGGCATATCATAGTGAGACACTTTCAGATACAATCTACATGTAGCCCACCTCTGACAAGGAAATGTACTCCATTGTCCAAGTCTGTCACCAATGGAAGAATTACATCCTTGTAAAAGAAATAGTCATCAACACTGATCACAAACCCTTGCAGTTTATGCAAACCAAAGGAAAGTTACAGAATGACCTCCACCAAAAGTGGTCCACTTACTTGCAACAGTTTGAACTAAACATTAAATATAAGAAGGGAAGCACTGATCGAGTCATTGATTTGAGTTAGTCGACCAACAGTAGTAGCATTAACCGCGATGCTCAACTCTTGCATCTAGGAGAGCTATGGGTGGTTTCAACTATATGGAAGTGATATTGAGTTCTCTCCAATCTATCAAGCATTATGTGTAGGTACACCGTTGGAAGAATTTAATCTTTAGGAAATATTTCTATGTCACCTGGGCCATCATTGTCTTCTTTCAAGCGAGGGTGCAACGATGATTTGGGAAGCGCATTACAATTGGGTGGTAGGGAACTTTGGCACTAAGAATACTATAGTGGTCTTGCAAAAGTATTTTACTAGCCCAAAATTCGATAAGACGTTGAACAATATATCAGATCTTGCAGTGCTTGCACCATCGTGAAACCATCCGTAAAAAAAACATGGATTATACACCCAACTTCCCACACTGAATGGGCCATGGGAATCCATCTCCAAGTATTACATGTTAGGACTACCATAAACTAAGCAAGGTAATGACTATGTATTTGTGTTCATGGATTGCTTCTCTAATATGTCATTTTGAGAGTTTGCAAGAAGAGCATCTCTGGCGAAACCACTGTTAAGCTCTTCTTCAAGCATGTTTGGGTTAAATTTGGGTTGCCACGGACCATCATTTCAGATCAGGACAACGGGTTCCATAGCAATTTCTGGTCTATTCTATGGTCATTGATAGATACCAAGCTCACTAAATCGGCTTCCTTCGACCCTTAGGCCAATGGAAAAATAGAGGTATTCAATTGGATGATTGTGCATATTCTGAGAATGTATAATTCTAAACATCCTCACACATGGGATGAGATCCTTCCCTATGTTTATAAAAGCTATAACAGAGCACTTCATAGCTCTACTAGTCACATCATTTTTCAGGTGTTCCTGGAATTCCAACCAATGGCCCCAATTGAAGTAGTTCTACACCTTGCATCCACACAGGAGGAATATGCTCATGCTCAAGCTTAGGATGATAAGGCCTCCATATTTGTTGAACAAATCCAGCAGATCCACCAATAGGTCCTTGACATTTTTGAAAAGTCCAATACTAAGTACAAGCAGTGGCATGGCCAACATCAGGTTCCACACAAGTCCCAGGTGGGGGATATGGTTTGGTTGCATTTGCAGAAAGAGAGACTCACAGGACCCCATCACAAGATTCTTCCACTTCGATATGGGACATACACCATCGCCAAGGAAGTTGGTGACAATGCCTTCGAGTTAAGCATTCCTCTATTCCTTGGCCTACACCTAATATTCAATTTGGAGCTCCTTCGACCATATTTTGCACCACTATGGGACACCTCGGAGGTGGCAGAACAATTGCACCTGCAGAGCTTGATATTGAGTGCATCAAACAAGAAAACATTGATCATATCATGGAAAAATAGGTTAAGGGCACCTACCATCAGAATATCCAACTATATTGAATTGTCAAAGCAGGGAAGATCCTCTACCAAGACAAGTGGCTCACTAGGAGTCAAGTTTAGCAAAAGTTGCCCCATTTGATGGGGGAACTCAACACAATGGATACCATTTCTTCCTAAGGGGGAAGGACTGATCCATATGGGTATAGGTGGACACCCACCTATTCCACTAGCTCAAAATAGTTTTCCATTTGGCAATTTTCTTGTAATTTTCTATAGTTTTTCCGATCCCAAACTTCTGGGTCGTTTTGAGGCCCTAAATGATTTTTTTTTTGCGATTCATGAAAACGAGGGGGGGGGGTAAATATTATTTAATAGTATGCATTTGTTCCCATTTGAAAGTTGTAAATATCAAATAGACCTTTCCAACAGGATATTGAGCACCCCAAATGGAGATTGTATGCAAAAGTTATGACCCCAAGAGGTTGAATGTTCAACTAACCACCTTGTGGCAGCAAATTTTATGAGGATTCATCTACTAGGGTTAGGTTTAGTGTTTCTTCCTCTCCAAGTATTTATGATGAAATACCCTTCAAACTCCTTTTGTATTCATCTTGTCATGAGTGAGTGTAACCATAACATCTCTTCTCAAAGATACAACTACCACCATTTTAGCTTCTTTTGTTTTACAGTTTGTTTTGTTTCATTCATTTAATAGAATCTCAGTTAACTGTATCACTGTGTCTATTTCAATATATCTATGTATGTGAATATAATATATATATGTGCGTGTGTGTGTGTGCGCGCATGCTCTTTCAATTTTTTCTCACATAAATTTGGATCAGTAGGATCAGATCCTTCTGCTCTTGTGGTTTCTTAGTGCATGTCCTCAACGAGATCTGAATATCAAGAGTTGGGCCTCAAACTAGTTGAGCTTAGGGAAAATACCTCTCATCATCCCAAGCAGCCTCACATGGAAGGAGAATAAAAGCAAGATGACAGAGCATGATATCCTATTAAACTGTTTCTCAAGGAATCCCTTGTGCGGCAGAGGAACACGATGATGGATAACTTCTCCAAGATCCTTTGAAGATTGCCGATGGTAGTGAATGCACCTTCAAGAAGCATCCATTTCGAGGCTGTGACTCCCTTCAAGGGATAAGTTAACTTCAACATCCCCTTATTTGGAGGAAATATAGATGCATATGATTTGGAAAAATGGTTGAGTCTGTTAAAGGGTTACTTATCCGTTCAAATTTTTTTCGACAGTGAAAAGATCACCTTCGCGCTCCTTAAGTACCTCCACCATATCAAAGACTAGTGGGACAGGTACTGTGAGAGGCATGCAATGGATGAATCTGAAATAGTCAATACATAACCCACTTGGGAATCTTTTGTCGATACCATCAAATTGGAATTCTACCATGTCGAAAACTATGATGACCAATATACCTAGTGGAAGACATTGCGCCAAGAAAGAGACCAAATGGTGCCAGAGTATACCAATATATTCCATTCCCTATGCTCAAATATAGGTATTAGAGACTCTAAATGACACTTGGTTCTAAAGTAATGCAGTAGCCTACACAGGTACATTTAGTTGAAGATGGATTTCTTGGACATATCCCCACTAGGAGCAGATTACTGATATCTTGTCAAGATCAAGCAAAAATTTAAGCAAAATAATAAGCATGGTTTTGGGTCTGCAAAACAACAGTACAAGACGAGAAAAAGTGGCCCTAATTCATAGCCCAAAGGACAACCAAAGTCTCAACCACCAGTCAAAACCATAGGCAAATAAGGGTAACGGGAAATCGAAGAAGGACATCATAAAGTGGTGTGAGTTCCACAAAATCCCTTGGCACAACACTAATGAATGCGACTCAAAACAATCATTGTTGGCCGAGACAAAATCCTCAGATTCAGACTCTGACTCATACGTTGATGCAGAGAAAGAAAGGGAAATAAAATCATTGACGTGGAACCCAGTACCACCATCGCAACTGCCAAGATCCAAATAGAAGATTCAGAGGGGACAGAGGAAGGGAAGCACCTCTTTCATTCGCAACTATGGGTGTAGGGGACTCTGCTACATTTCATTGTTTATAGTGGTAGTCAAAAGAACCTCATCTCAGTTGAGGTTGTCAAAATATTGAAGCTTCCGACAGTTCCACATCCCCAACCGTACAACATTGGTTTCCTAAGCCAGGGATAAGACATCTGCATCAACCAACAATGTCAACTCTCCTATGGAATCAAGCCCTTGAAAGATGAGGTAATGTGTCGTGTTTCCCTACTTTAATTTTGTGACTTTCTTTTAGGACAACCATATATGTGGAAATTTCATGATGTGTATGAGTCTAGACCTCGTAGTGTCATTGTTACTTTGGGAAATAAACTCAACATGATACTAGAGACACTTCATGCTACTGCAGTGTCTCTCATCACAATGAAGCAGTGCAGAAAGGTGATCTCCTAGATAGGTAAACTCATACTCTTCATGGTTCATTTTGAGGATGAATGAAAGATCACTACAAAATCCACCACCTCCACACAAAACCCCTCTATGCAGCAGAAACAAGTGGACAAGATCGTGGAAGCATACACAGACAATTTTACCACACCTGTAGAGGTTCCAGTACATTTCAAAGTCAAGCATTCCACTGATTTGATCCCTAGTGCAAATTTACTTAATGGGCCAGTATCTAGCTATTCCCTCATGGAGAATGAAGAAATCAAACACATGGTTCAAGAGTTAATCCAAAAGGGGCACATTCAACCTGGCTCCTGATCACCTTGTGGGATCCCAATTGTGATGGTACAGAAAAAAGATGGGACATGGTGACTCTGTATTGACTACCAATCTCTAAACAGATCACATTCCAAAATCGGTATCTCATTCCTCATATTAACAACCTCATAGACTAGCTCAAGGGAGACAAGTATTTTAGCAACATTGACCTAAAGTATGCCTATCATCAAGTGCCAATTGAGCAGAATAGATGTCTGGAAGACTGCCTTCAAATATCAAAAATTCCTTTCTGAGTGGTTGGTCATACCTCCTACCTTGACTAATTCTCCAAAAAAATTCATCGAGATGATGAATAACATTCTACATACATTCACCAATTCCTTTGTGGTCATATATCTAGATGATACCTTCATCTATAGTAGAACATGGGAAGAACATTTGCAACATATACACCAGGTCCTCGGCACCTTAAGACATTACAAGTTATATGCCAATCTAGAGAAGTACTCATTTGGCATGGAAAGGGTTCAGTATCTAGGATACATCATGGACAAACATGGTGTTCATATAGATCCATCCAAAATCTAAACCATTTGCGATTGGCAGACCCCGACAACTCTCACAGAGCTTCGTAGCTTCCTAGGACTTGCAAACTTCTATAGCATATTTGTGTTAGGAATCTCTGATATTGCTTGGTCCCTTATTCAGGTGACCAAAGGTGGACCTAAGGCAAATTTCATCTGGTCCAAGCCACAACAACATACATTTGAGGACCTGAAGAAATGTTTATTTTCGGAATTCGTACTTACCTTACAAGATCTGCAAAAACCCTTTGAGATTGAGACAAATGCTTTGGACTACGTCATTGGTGTGGTCCTCACTCAACATGGCCATCTAGTGGCATATCACAGTGAGACACTTTCAGATATAGTCCGCAAGTACCCCACCTATGATAAGGAAAGTTACA
This sequence comes from Pseudotsuga menziesii, assembly GCA_001517045.1. Classification (NCBI taxonomy): domain Eukaryota; kingdom Viridiplantae; phylum Streptophyta; class Pinopsida; order Pinales; family Pinaceae; genus Pseudotsuga; species Pseudotsuga menziesii. The sequence goes on along the minus strand of LPNX010878428.1, from coordinate 57,694 downwards.
GAATGATCGCCAATAGAAGTGGTCTACTTAGTTGTAGTAGTTCCACCTAAACATTAAATACACCATTCAAGTTGTTTATTTTCCTAGTCGACCTCTAGTAGCAGCATTAACCACGATGCTCACCTATTGCGGCCACGATACCTCTAGATGGACTCAATTATATGACAATGATCCTAAGTTCACTCCCATCTATCAATCCTTATGTGTAGGTACACCAGTGGAAGACTTTAATATTCATGAAGGATTTGTATTCCACCTAGGCCATCTCTGTGTTCCTTAAAGTGAGTGTTCAAAGATGATTTGGGAAGCGCATTACAGTCATGTGGTAGGGCACTTTGGAACTAAGAAGATAATGGCGGTATTATAGAAGTATTTTTATTGGCACAAAATTTGACCAGACATAGGTCGATATATCTTATCCTACAGTTCTTGTGCCATCGTGAAAACAATTATCAAAAAGCAAGGATTGTACACCCCCCTGCCCACTTTGAATGGGACATGGGAATCTATCTCCATGGATTACATGTTAGGACTACATTCAACTAAGAAAGGTAATTACTGTATGTTTATGGTCGTGTATCACTTCTCTAAGATGGACATTCTGATAGCTTGCAGGAAGAGCATCTTTGCCAAATCCATTGCTAAGCTCTTCTTCGAGCATGTTTGGGTTCATTTTGGGCTTCCACAGACTATCCGTTTAGATGAGTACATCAAGTTCCTAAGCACTTTCTGTTCTATTATGTGGTCATTGATGGATACTAAGCTCACCAAATTAACTACCTTCCACCCCCAACCTGGTGGAAAAACAGAGGTACTCAACCGAATGATTGTGCAATTCTAAACACCACCGCACATGGGATGAGAGACTTTCTTATTTTCAACATGGCTATAATAGATATCTTTGTAGCTCTATCGTTCACATCCATTTTTAGTTGTGCCTAGGTTTTCAACCACTTTCTCCAATTGAAGTAGGTATGCCCCTTGCAACCACACAGGAGGAATCTTCCCATGCTCAAGTCGAGGTCGATAAGGCCACTAGATTTTTTGAACGAATCTAGCACATCCTCCAATAGGTCCATGACATTTTGGAAAATTTTAAGCGGTCCACTTACTTGAAGTAGTTCCACCTACACATTAAATATAAGAAGGGAATCACCAATTGAGTTGTTTATTGCCTTAGTCAACCTCTAGTAGCAGCATTAACCATGGCGCTCAACTGTGTCCAAGAGACCTCCAGGTGGCCTAAACTATATGAAAGTGATTGTGAGTTCGATCCCATCTATCAATCCTTATGTGCAGGTACACCAATGGTATACTTTCATCTTTAGGAAGGATTGTTATTCCACCTGGGACATCTCTATATTCCTTTAAGCGAGTGTGCGAATATGATTTGGGAAGCGCATTAAAGTCAGGTGCCAAGTAACTTTGGCATTGAAAATACAATGGCGGTCTTGCAAAAGTATTTTTATTGGCTGAAACTTTGATAAGACGTCAACTGATATATCAGATCCTGCAGTGCCTATGCGATTTCGAAACCAAACTTCAAAAAGCAAGGATTGTACACCCCCTACCCACTCCGAACGGGCCATGTGAATCTATCTCCATGGATTACAAATCCGGACTACCTTCAAATAAGAATGGTAATGACTATGTGTTTGTGGTCGTGGATCGCTTCTCTAAGATGTCCTTTCTGATAGCTTGAAATAAGAGTTTCTCTGTCGAAGCCACTATTAATCTCTTCTTTGAGCATGTTCGGGTTCATTTTGGGATAATGTGGACTATCATTTCATATTGGGACTACAGGTTCCTGAGCACTTTCTAGTCTAGTATATGGTCATTGATGGATACCAAGCTCAACAAATCGAGCACCTTCCACCCCAAGACTGATGGATAAACATAGGTAGCCAACTGGATGATTTTGCATATTTTGAGAATGTAAAATTCTAAACATACCCACACATGGGACAAGAACCTTCCTTATGTTCATCATAGCTATAAAAGAGCTCTTCATATCTCTATCGGTCATATCCATTTTCATTTGTGCCTGGGTTTCCAACCACTAGACCCAATTGATGTAGCTCTTCCCCTTGCATCGACACACTAATAATATTCCCATGCTCAGGCTGAGGCTAATAATACCACCATATTTGCTTAACAAATCCAACACATCCACCAACAGTTCCATGACATGTTGGAAAAGGTCGATACTAAGTACAAGCAGCAACATGACCAGCATTAGGTTCCACACAAGTTCCATGTGGGGGATAAGTTTTGGTTTCATTTGCAGAAAGAAAGGCTCATAGGACCCCATCGAAAGATTTTTCCACTTAGATATGTGCCATACACCATCACCAAGGTAGTTGGCGACAATGCCTTTGAATTAAGCATTCCTCCATTCCTTGGCCTACACCCAGTATTCAATGTGGAGTTCCTTTGACCATATTTTGTACCACTATTGGACACCTTGAAGGTGGCAGAACAATTAACACCTACAGAGCTTAATCTTGATTTCATGGTACAAGAAACCAATGATTAGATTAAGGACACTCAGGTTAAGGGAACCCATCCACAGAAGATCTAATTATATCTAGTTGTCAAAGCAGGGTAGCTCCTCCACCAATCCAAGTGGCTCACCAAGAGTCAAGTTCAACAGAAGTTTCCCTATTTGATGGGGGCACTCAATGCAATGGATAACATTGTTTACTAATGTGGGAGGACTGATATAGATGGTTATAGGTGGCCACCAACCAATTCCACTGGCTCATAGTAGTATTCCATTTTGGAAATTTTCTTGTAATTTCTACGGTTTTCCAGGTCCCAAACTTTCGGGGGCATTTTGAGGCCCTAAATTATGTTTTCTGGCGATTCAAGGGGCCAAAATTATCTCCCACATAATGCATTTATATTCATACAAAATTTGTAAATCTCAATAGACCTTTCTAATGGGTTGTTGAATACCCCAAACAGAGATCGTATGCAAAATTTATGACCCCGAGAAGTTGAATGTTGAACTAACCACCTTGAGGCTGTAAAATTTATGATGATTCATCTACAAGGGTTAGGTTTAGGATTTATGCCTCTCCAGGTATTTATGATAAAATGCCCTTCAACCACCTTTTGTATCCATCTTGTCATAAGTGAGCGTAGCCACCACATCTCTTCTTAGAGATACAACTACCACCATTCTATTTGCTTTTGTTTTACAANATATTCTCTTTCATTTCATTCTCACATAAATCCGTATCAATGGTATTATAGCCTTCTGCTCTTGTGGTTTCTTAGTGCATGTCCCCAATGAGATTTGAATATTGAGAGTTCGGTCTCAAACTAGTTGAGCCTGGGGAAAATACCTCTTGTCGTCCCAAGAAGCCTCACATGGTGGGATAAAAAAAGAGAGATGACGAAGCAGGAGATCCTATTAAACGATTGATCAATAAATCCCTCGAGCAATAGAGGAACGAGATGATGGATAAATTCACCCAGATCCTTTGAATAATGTCGACGGAGGCAGATTCACCTTCAAGGAGTATTTGTTTTTGGGGTGCGAATCCCTTCAAGGTACAAGTTAATTTTACATCCTCTTATATGAAGGAAAGATATATGTAGATGCTTTGGAAAAATGGTTGAGTCTTTTATAGGGCTACTTCTCTATTCAAAACATTTCTGGCGGTGAAAAGATCACCTTTGTGCTCCTTAAGTCCCTCCCCCATATCCAATACTAGTGGGGGGTACTAGGAGAGGCATGTGAGGGATGAATATGAAATATCCAATACAAAACCCACTTAGGAATCTTTTATCAATGTTTTCAAAGAGGAATTCTGCCCTGTCGGAAACAATGATTTCCAATACACGAAGTATTAGAGACTTTGAACGACACCTTGTTCTAAAAATGCAGTCACCTACACATGTACATTTAGTTGGACATGGATTTCATGGACATATCCTCACTAAGAGAAGCTTATCAACATGCTATATTGATAAAATGTTTAAGCAAAATAATAAGAAGGATTTTCGGTCTACAAATTAGTAGCAAAAGCTAGGAAAAAGTGGCCCTAATTCACAAACCCAAAGGACAGAGTAAGGACGACCAGAGTCCCGACAACTAGTCCAAACCACGTGCAAATAAGGGTAATTGAAAATAAATAAAAATACATCGACAAATGGTGCAAGTTCCACAAAATCCCCTGGAACAACACTAATGAAGGATGCTCAAAACAATAATTGTTGGTTGAGACAAAATGCCTAGATCAGGACTCTGAATCAGACACTGATGCAGAGAAATAAAGGGGAAAGCAGACCATTGATGTGAAACCCACTGCTACCATTGCAACCATAAAGATCCAAACATAAGATTCAAAGGATCCATAGGAAGGGAAGTGTCTCTTCCATTCGTAACTATGGGTTGAGGGGACTCCACTACATTTCATTGTTAATAGTGGTAGTCGGAATAACATCATCTTAGTCGAGGTTGTCAAAATATTGAATCTTCTGACAGTTCCACATCCCAAACCCTATAACATTGGTTGGATGAGCCCGGGGTGAGACATCTGTGTTAGCCAATAGTCTTGCCTCTCCTATGGCATCAAGCACTTCAAAGATAAGGTAATGTGTGATGTTTCCTCTCTTAAAGTTTCTAATATTATTTTAGGACAACCATATATGTGGAAATTGCATGCTGTGTATGAGTCTATACCTTGTAATGTCATTACTACTTTGGGAAAGAAACTCTACAAGATACCAGAGACACTTCCTACTACTGCAGTGTATCTTATCACACCAAAGTAGTGCAGGAAGGTAATCTCCCAGATAAATAAATTTGTACTCTTCATGGTTTGTTTAGAGTGTGAACAAAAGATCACAGCAACACCCACTACTTCCACACATAAACCCTATATGCAACATAAATAGGTGGACAAGATCATGCAATCATATGTAGACATATTCACCACAGCTGTCAAGGTTCCAATACATTTCCAGGTCAATAACTTTATTGATTTGATCGCTAGTGAACCTTTACCTGATGGGACACTATACAGGAGTTCCCTCATGGAGAATGAATAAATGAAACACCATATTGAAGAGTTACACCAAAAGGGGCACATTCGACCTAGCCCCTCACCTTGTGGGAACCCAATTCTATTGGTACAAAAACAAATATGGGACATGGAGACTCTGTATTTACTAATTGAACTCTAAATAAGATCACAATTCGGAATCGGTATCCCATTCCCCGAATCAACGACCTCCTCAACCATTTCAAGAGGACCAAGTATTTCAACAAAATTGACCTGAAGTCTAGTTATCATCAAGTCCAATTGAGCATACCGATGTCTGGAAGACTACCTTCAAATATTGGGAAGGCATTTTTGAGTAGTTGGTCATGCGTTTCGACTTGACTAATGCTCCAGCAACCTTCATGAGGATGATGGATGGCATTCTATGACCATTCACCAATTCCTTTGTGGTTTTATTTCTAGATGATATCCTCATCTATAGTAGAACATGGGAAGATTATTTATATCATATCCATTTGGTCCTCAGCATCTTACGATAGAAAAAGTTATATGCCAATCTAGAGAAGTGCTCATTTGGCATGGAAATGGTTCAATATTTATGATACATCATGGAAAAACATGGTGTTCATGTAGATCTGGGCAACTTCCAAGACATTCACGATTGGACGACCCCGACGACTCTTAGAGAGATTCACAGCTTCCTACGCCTTGCAAAGTTCTATCGTAGATATGTGTTGGGATTCTCTAATATTGCTTGGTCCCTTAGCCAGGTGACCAAAGGTGTATCTAAGGCCAATTTCATATGGTCCAAGCCACAACAACACACATTTGAGGAGTTCAAGCAACATTTATGTTCGAAAACCATCCTTACCTTATCAGATATGCAACAACCCTTTGAGATAAAGACAAATACTTCGAACTATGCCTTTGGTGCGGTCCTAACTCAACATGGCCATCCAATGGCATATCACAGTGAGAAACTTTCAGATACAGTACGTAAGTACCCCACTTATGACAAGGAAATGTACTTCATTGTCCAAGTATGTCACCAATTGAATCATTACATCCTTGGAAAGGAAATAGTCATCTCCACTAATCACAAGTACTTGCAATTCATTCAAACCCAGGGAAAGTTACAGAATAACTGCCACTATAAGCGGTCCACTTACTTTTAGCAGTTCCACCTGAACATTAAATATAATAAGGGAAAAACCAATCGAGTTGTTGATTGCCTCAGTCAACCTCCAGTAGTAACATTAACCATGGTTCTCAAATCTTGCAGCCACGAGACCACTAGGAGGCCTCAACTATATGGCAGTGATCCTGAGTCTGCTCCCTTTTATCAATCCTTATGTGTAGGTACACCAGTGACAAACTTTCATCTTTAGGAGTACACAAGGAGATATGTCAAAAATACGAACAAAAAAGTAGTTTTTTTCTTTTTTTCCTCCAAAATTAATAAATATTATTTTATTATTTTAACTATTATTTTATTATTTTCCTTAGGAGTCCCATTTTGAGTTGAAATTTCCTCTAATGCATATTCCTTAAAATCCTCTGGCACAACACTAATGAATGCCACTCAAAATAATCATTGTTAGCTAAGACATAATCCCAAAATCCATACTTTGACTTAGACACTAATGCAGAGAAAGAAAGTGGAAATAAAATCATTGACGAGGAACCCGGTGACACCATCGCAATTGCAAATATCCAACCATAAGAGTCAAATGAGCCTGAGGAAGGGGATCTCCTCTTCCATTCGCAACTATGGGTGTTGGGGACTTCGCTACATTTCATTGTTGACATTGGTAGTCAGAAGAACCTCATCTCAGCCGAGTTCATCAAAATATTGAAGCTTCTGATGGTTCCACATCCACAGACCTACAACATTGGTTGGCTAAGCCATGGATGAGACATCCACGCCAGCCAACAGTGTTGCCTCTCCAATGGCATCAAGGCCTTCAAAGATGTGGTATTGTGTGATGTTTCCCCACTTAAAGTTTGTGATGTTCTTTTAGGACAACCATATATGTGGAAACGTCATGCTGTGTATGACTCTAGACCTCATAATGTCATTATTACTTTGGTAATGAAACTCTACAGGATACCAAAGACACATCATACTATTGCAGTGTCTCTCATCACAACAAAGCAGTGAAGGAAGGTAATCTCCTAGATAGGGAAATTTATACTTTTCATGGTTTGCTCCGAGGGTGAACGAATTATCATGACAACATCCAAAACATCCACACAGAACCCCTATATGCAACAAAAACAAGGGGATAAGATCATGGAATCATACAAAGACACCTTCACCACACCTGTCAGGGTTCTATTACATTGCCAGGTCAAGCATTCCATTGATTTGATCCCTGGTGCACCTTTACCTGATGGGATAGTATACATGTGTTCCCTTGAAAAGAATGAAGAAATCAAATGCCATATTCAATATTTAATCCAAAAGGGTCACATTCGACCTAGCTCCTCACCTTGTGGGAGCCCAATTGTGTTGGTATAGAAACAGTATGTGACATGGAGACTCTGTATTGACTACTGAACTTTAAACAAGATCATAGTCCATAATCGATATCTCATTCCTTGGATTGACGATCTCCTCAACCAGCTAAAGGGGGCCAAGTATTTCATCAAGATTGACCTCAATTCTGACTATCATCAAGTGCCAATTGAGCAGAACAGTGTCTAGAATACTTCCTTCAAATCTCGAGAAGGCCTTTTTTAGTGGTCGGTCATACCTTTAAGCTTGATTAATGGTCCATCAACCTTCATGAGGATGATGGATGACATTATATGGCCATTCACCAATTCCTTTTTGGTCTTATATCTGGATGATATCCTCATCTATAGTAGAACATGAGAAGAACATTTGCAGTGTATCCACCAGGTCCTCAGAACCCTACGACAACACAAGTTATATGTTAATATAGAGAAGTACTCATTTGGCATGGACAAGGTTCGATATCTGGGATACATTCTATATTAACATGGTTTTCATGTAGATATTACCAAGATCCAATCCATTCGTGATTGGTAGACCCCAACAAATCTCATAGAGCTTTACATCTTCCTAGGCCTTGCAAACTTCTATCACATATTTGTGTTGGGCTTCTTTGATATCGCTTGGTCCCTTATCCAGGTGACCAAGGGTGGATATAAGGCCAATTTCATCTAGTCCAAGCCACAAAAACATGTAATTGAAGAGCTTAAGCAATGCTTATGTTCGACACTCGTCCTAACCTTACTATATCTGCAACAACTCTTTAAGATCGAGACAGATGCTTCAGACTACATTGTTGGTGTGGTCATTACTCAACATGGCCATCCAGTGGCATATCGCAGTGAGACTCTTTTAGATACAGTCTGCAAGTACCTCACCTATTAAAACGAAATGTACTCCATTTTCCAAACCGGTCGCCAATGGAAGCATTACATCCTTGGAAAAGAAGCACTCATCCATGCTAATCACAAGCTGATGTTGGACATTATTTTTGATACCTATTTTACTCCATAATATTTCAAGACATATCCTTAATCCTTTATATTTCATCCATAAACCCTCATGTTTCATTCATAAGGCCTTGAAATTCAATAAACTAAGGTATAATTGTTGTTGCTCTTAATGAATTGAATTTTGTAATTTTTAAAGCATTTCAATAAAATTACAGAATTGGCTAACTTCCTGTAAATGATCCTAGCTTTGGATATTTTCAGGATAGTTGGATGCAATATGAAACACTAGGAAGAATCATTGATTTCCAAGGATGGATTAATTCCTAACGGCTTCACAAAACAAGTTTCATAGGTGTTGAGTCAACGATGTTCAAAGAAAACCACCTGGGCTGCCATTAAGCACAAAAACAGGGTCGTTCTGATTTTGCATGGATTTTTCCTATTTAGTGGATCTAGAGAACAAGCTCGGGGATAATCGAGAGATGTCATTAATAGTTTACCAGTATTATAGCATTTCTACTTTTAAACATTCAGTATAAATATTTGAACCTTTTATGTAATTGACATCCGACGAATGTTGAATATTTATGTTTGAAATAAAGACTTCGGACTTCGAATAGTTGTATGTGTTAAATTTTATATGTTGTGGGATCGGATTAAGTGTTAAGAGTTTTATAAATAAACATGTGTAACCGAAGCATTGGAGGGCCCCCTCTGCCAAGCCTGTGCAGTCACTTATTCCATCATTTTTCATTGGTATGTTTTGATGTTTTCTGTAGTGTTCTATTAAAAATTTCAAACTACATTTTACAATCAGATCCCCGTCTACGTGATGCAAGTAGGGTTTCATTGATTGACAGTAGTATATTTTTTTGTTTAATTATTGTAGGTTTTTTACAGCTCCATTTTTCATTAGGGAATATACTTAGTTGTTGAAGTACTCAAATACATTGTGAACTGATTTCTAGTAAAAGAATTCAATTTCTTCCTGCTTTCAACAATGAAGTATCAATGCTGTAGTTTATTTTTATGGTTTTGATGTTATAGTTTTAGAATATTTTAGGTGTTTATGAGTTTAATAATTCTAATGAATACACTTTCCGTAAGGGAGTTTAGTATTTCTTAGATTACAACATTCAAATAATTCTAGGTAATTCAATTCCAAAGCATAGTGTGTTTTAAAATAGTCTATATCTAAATCCATAGATTTTGGATGTGCTTCTAAGTCTTATGATTCCGGATTTACAATTAAAATATAAGCTCTAGCTTACAACAATAGATTGGGCCAACATTTGGTGTTGTTGCCGGGAAGCATATTTAGAAATAGACTTAGTTTTTTTTCTTAAAAAAAAATACAAAAACACACAGCAAAATTTAGTTTTACTTTATGTCAATATAGAGAGACAAAAAATGAATATTTGTAAAAAACCCCAAAAATAGAGGTAAGAGGAAATTCATCATTAGAGAAGAAATGATTTATTGTTGATACTTTGAAAATGGATGAGAAAGCAACCTCTAAAACGATGAGAGGACAACTAACCCTAGAACAACAAAGAGTGTATGAAAGAAGGATGGAAATTGAAAACAAACGAAAATAAATGGTTGAGGAAGAAGTATTAAGAGGACCAACCCTAGAACAACGAAGAGAGTATGAAAAAAGCATGGAAATTGAAAACAAAAGACGAGAAGATAGAATTAATGAAAGAGTAGAAGATAGAGGAGATGAAGAAGAATAAGAGACTACTTTCATATTTTCAATTTTAGATACTAGTATCATCCTGGGAGAAGAAGTAAAAATGAAAAACTTTTCACCATTTATTTTACCTAACTTTTATGGTATGACTTCTGAAGATCCAGATTTGTTTTTATTTGAGTTTTATATTTTACGTCGTACCTATGGATATACTGATGATACACATAAAATTTTCCTTTTTCCTGCTACTCTTAAAGCTGTTGCATTGAAAGGGTTCATGGGATTAGGAAAACATATTATAACCAGTTCGGATGACATGAGAAATTTTTTTCTTAAGAAATATCAAGGATACTGTAGATCTAAATATTTGAAAGATGATAATATTAGGCTGTCTCAGCAATAAGATGAAAGTTTATAAGAATATCTTGAGGGATTTCTATATAATCTACAAAAATCCAAATATAATTCTTTGACTCCTGATATCATCCAAACAATAATTTTGAAAGGTATACGAGATGAGTATCTTGATATTATTAACGTAATGGGGAAGGGAGATATTTCCTACTTACCATTTGATGAAATTACAGAGTTATGTCAAAAGTATTCACAAGGAAGAGCCAGAAATGGAAAGAGGGATGTAACTTCTAAAATAACCAAATCAGCAACATGGAATATATCAAGAGTTGAGCTTGGAAACTTATTAGAGGATTTCAAAACTGATATTTTGAGTACTTTAGGGACACAAGTTGAAGTATCAAAAACTAAAAAGAGACAAGAACAACAAGATCAACAAGATCAAGCTCTATCAATTTTATGTCCTAAATGTAGGAAGAAACATCCATTGAAAGAATGTCCTCTAAATAATATTCACATTTGTGGATTATGTATAGAAAATCATAACACTGATGATTTTTCTAGGTTGAAAGAGTTACAAACAACTCGAGTGGAAGAAATCCAAAGCATGGATTCTCTTTATCTTCTAGCACAAAAAAGACTATGGCAGCCACGTTTTCTAGGTATGTCTCAAGACCCTATGCAACCATTTTTTCTAGGTTATCAATATCCTGTTCAAAATTCATGGAATGCATGTATTCCTTGGAAAACTCAGTCTCCTCAGCAAAACCAACCTGCTCAATTGGCGAGGATATGCTCATGGAAATCAAACATACCAGCAGAGCAATCCACAACATTACCAACGGTATTTTTCTTACCCACAATACCAACAAAATTAACCTACATTTCCTCCATAGAAAAATCATGCTTCCCAACTAACCTAACCTCAACAACTTCATCTACCATCTAACCAAACTCCACCTTGACCAACACAGTTACCAGCCCAGCCAGTAGAAAATCCTAATAATAGACTGGAGAAACTCATGTATAATATTGATGAAGGAACAACATTTTCATACTCAATCCTTCCTATTCAAAACATCCACTTGAGGTCTGGAAATTTTTTGGAAAAAGAATCCCCTGTTATTATAGAAGAACAAATAGAAAAAGAGAAAATTCCAAAAAAATATAATACAGAAAATTTGCAGTTAGACAAACAAAATCAGAAGAGTAAAATGTTAATACCTCAAACACCTCATTTTCCAGAAAGGTTAGTTACGGAAAAATGATCAATTACTCTTCTTGAATTTGATGTCTTAGATGAATTAACAAATGTTTGTGTAAAAATTCCCTTATTGCAAGCTATTAAATATATCCCAATCTATACAAAGAAAATTAAGGAGTTATTTCTAAACAAGACTGGAAGAAGAAAGAAAGATCCACCAACAATCCATGTAATTGGAAATTTAGCAGGCTTAATGTCAAATATTGTTTTTTGTTGAAAAATATGTTGATCCGGGAATTCCAATGGTAACAATAACTATCAACAACTTTTCAATTTCAAAAACATTAATTGATTTAGGTGCAGCTATCAATGTAATGACACTGGAAACAATGAAATATATGTATTTGAAAAATATTAGACCAACCACTACAATATTAGAGCTAGTTGATAGATCTAAAATAACACTAGAAGGGATACTTGAAGATATCATAGTTTCTCTGGATTTCTAGGAGTATCCAGTGGATTTCTTAGTTCTTCAACCAAAATCTAATTAAGGGGGACATCCACTAATTCTTGGAAGGACTTGGTTGGCTACAGCTGATGCTTTTATTGGTTGTAGGAAAGGAAATATGATGATTTCACATGGAATGGAAAGGAAACAAATTACACTTTATCCTTCTGCTCAAAGACCTTCTATGACAAATCAATTATCCTGGATTAATGAAACAAAAGAGCACCATGAAGAATTAATTAGGCCCATATTAAGTATTAATCAATTTTTTTTCGAGAGGAAAATAATGAATATTTGCTAGATTACTTTATTTATGAACCATATATCTCTGAACAATTAAAGAACATGCAATATATTGTTGCAAATCGGGTCTTAGGCCAAAAATTTCAGGAAAATTGCACAATTAATTCTTAGGAAACATCATTTGATGATAATTTTTCTATTCATTCAATAACAAATGCTTAGAGAAAAACCATCGAAATCAGTCCTGGGAAATACTTGAATATTGGTGCACATCTTACTTTATCACAAGAAAAATAATTGATTGCATTATTGAATAAATATCACAAGGCATTTGCTTGGGAATATACTGACATGCCAGGAATTCATCAAGAAACATGTACTCATCATATTTACAAAAATGATAATATAAGACCTCTAAGGAAACCTCAACAAAGAATGAACCCCATACTGAAAGAAACAGTTAAAGAATAATTGCAAAAGTTATTAAAGATAGGATTTATCTACCCTATCTCTGATAGTTAATGGGTTTCTCCATTAGTTGTTGTTCCTATACAAAATGGAAAGTGGGGAATTTGTGTATATTATAGGGATTAAACAAAGCAACACTTAAAAGATTATTTTCCATTACCATTCATTGATTAAGTATTGGATGCACTATCTGGAAAAATATATTTTTCCTTCTTAGATGGATTCAATGGATACAATCAAATCAGAATTGCATTATAATACCAGAACAAAACTAATTTTACATGCCCCTGGAGTACATATGCCTATAAAGGTTTACCTTTTGGTCAATGTAATTCTCTAACTACTTTTCAGAGAGCAGTCCTCGCTATTTTTGTTGATTTAATTCATGAATGTGTAGAAATATATATGGATGATTTTTTTGTGTATGGCAACACTTTTGAAGATGCCTTGGAAAATTTAGAGAAAATCCTAAAAATATGGATAGAATAAAATCTTTCCCTTAGCAATGAATTTTTTTTCATGATGTTAACTGAAGGGATAGTGTTAGGTCATCGTATTTCATCATCTAGAATAAATGTGGATCCTGCAAAAATACAACTCATTGTGAATTTATCAGAACCAACAAATCAAAAGGATGTAAGAAGTTTTCTTGAATATGCAGGCTATTACTGAAGGTTTATTGAACATTTTAGTAAAACAACTTTTCCATTATTCAAATTGCTTTCCAAATATGTACATTTTCATTGGGATACTAATTGTCAAGTTGCCTTTCAGAAACTTATCTTAAGAGGGCATGATTGGACATTGCCATTTCACATCTCTACAGATGCACCATACACTACAATTGGGGCATATTTGGGTCAAAAAGAAAATCTTGTGACTTATGTTATTTACTTTATTAGAAAAAATCTACCCCCCCCCCAGAATTGAATTACACAGTTACTGAGAAAGAGATGTTGGCAGTAGTACATGTTGTGAACAAATTTCGTCATTACATTCCTGGTTATGAAATATTTGTCCATACATATCACTCTGCCTTAAGATATTTAATAAACATGCCTATTACTAATGGCAGGATAACAAGGTGGCTATTATTGATGCAAGAATTCAACATTACTGTACTAGATAGACCTGGAATGGAAAATCAAGTGGCATATTTTCTATCTCGATTAAATAATTCCTGTGAGGTTGTTCTTGTTTCAGATAATTTTCTTAATGAACACTTATTTTCTATTTATGTTATAACTCCATGGTATCTTGATATAGTTAACTACTTATCATCAAGAAAGCTACCTCCAACTATGTCATCAAAATAAAATAAAAGAATCATTAAGCAAAGTGCTAGACACATATGGGTGAATGGAGATCTTTTCTATACAGGATATGATTATATCATTAGAAGATGTGTAAGACAAGACAAGATGAAATTTTAGAAATTTTAGAAGCTTGTCATGATGAACAATGTGGTGGCCATTTTGCAAATAAACGAATAACATACAAAATATTCAACTTAGGGTATTACTTGCCATCTATCTTCAAAGATTCCAAGAAATATGTTAGAAGTTGTGATATTTTTCAAAGGATGGGACGACCAATACCATTTGATGAGATGCCACTCCAGTCGCAGGTTCGCATAGATCCATTTGAAAAATGGGCTCTTGATTTCATCAGTCCAATCAATCCACCATCAAAAGGAAAGCGGTACATTTTGGTATGTACTGACTATGTTACAAAATGGGTTTAAGCCAAAGCATTACCAAGAGCCACAGAACAAACAATATTCAATTTTCTCTTTGAAGAAATATTTGTTAGATTTTGAGTTCCTAGAGAGATTGTTACTAATCAAGGAGCACATTTTACTTCTAAATTGGTGCAAGAAATAGCAGACAAGTACAAAATCAATCACCGGAAATCTACCCCTTACCATCCACGAGCCAATGGCCAGGTAGAGTCTACCAATAAAACTTTGGAAACAATAATGACTAAGCCAATTCCAATGCACAGAAAATATTGGTCAGACAAGCTTCATGAAGCTTTATGGGCATACATAATTACTTGGAAAAACAACACTGGTTTTATTCCCTATCAGCTAGTCTATGGTAAGCAAGTGTTGTTACCAATTGAATTTCAAATTTATACTTTTAAATTAGCAATTGATTTAGGAGTAGAGATTTCTAAAGCACAAAGAGAAATGATAATACAGTTAAATCAATTAGATGAGATGAGACAAGCTATAGTAGAAAAAACTACAGCAACAAAGAGTACAATGACATGACAAGTTCATCAAGAAGCGTCAGTTTCAGGTAGGAGACTGGGCCTTATTATTTAATTCCAAGTTCAAAAATTTTAAAGCCAAGTTCACAACTCATTGGCTCAGCCCATATGAGATTGTAGAGGTATATGAAAATGGATCATTCAAATTACAAACAATAAATGATGAGGCAAGTACATTCATAGTCAATGGAAATAGGCTAAAACTCTACACTAAGCTTGTCAACAAGGAAGATTTCCTACAATAGATTTCTCAAAAGAATGAGATGGAGGTGCTGGAGAAGTGTTTCTCCTTCACTTTCTTATTAAGAAATATTCTGATATAAAAAATAAAAAATAATAAAAATAAAAACAAAAAAAAAAGTTTAGTTGTGAAAACCAGGTGACTAGCACAACATAAATTGAATTTTCATTGGAAAACCAAGTTTACTTGGCCATTGAAAATTCTCAAAAACATTTTTCAATTCCTAGTTTCGTATGAATGACTTGAGGACAAGTCAATAAATAGGGATAAGAGGGAAAATCATATCAAGTTTTATTTTCTGTCAAGTTTTGGAAACCCTCCAAGCCTCCTGTAGATGTCATAATTTCATTTTACATCTTAGGATAGTTTCATTCCAATAAAGAGCTTAAGTTTCTAGATTTACAGAGGGACCTGAAAATCATAGAAGATAAAATTATTAGTAAATCAAAGGGACCTGAATAGTACATCCAGCAGAGGGACTTGAGAATAATTGCAACAATAATAAAGCATTTCATTTCCAACCTTGCAGAGGGACCTGAGACAAAAGCATGTCAAGCCATCATACTTTGCAGCATAAGGATACACCAAGCCACAGGAACCGAAAAATAATTTCATCAGAGGTACATGTGAATACATTCAGAGAAGCAACAAGAAAGTCTCAACAATCCAAACCAGCCACATCAAAGTAGCATGAAGAGCACAAGGGATCAGCAAGCAAGTCTAGAAGAATTTGATTTTAATGTTTTAAAAGTTTACATTATTCTTGATTTTTGAGTAGTGAAAAAATACCAATTACCCTCACAACCCTGATCATCTACCCATTCATTCCACTACCCTAGGCATAAAAAATAGTAGTCAAAAACAATTTCAGAGGTATTTGTAGATCCTTGATCTCATGCCTAAACTAAATCCTACATGCAAGATTCAATTTCATTTTCAAAATGATTCATAAGGGAGGGTTCTTTGACCTATAGAATTTCTAAGGTTTTCACATATAAACCCTAAAATCACTATTACATATGATACACTAAAAAAAAGGTATATATGGGTCATAAACATAGAAGAAAGGATCAGTTGACAAGTTCAAAACATGATTACAAAAGAGGTGGGGAATGCAAGTTTAAAACATGATTACAAAAAAATGGGGAATCATTAACCCATTTCCTTACACCCACGAAATCTACATGTGCATAGGGTGGCACACTCTAATTCAAGGTGATGGTCGTAGGAGTTTTCTTGTCTCATACATTTTGCTTATTCACATATTTCACTCTCACACATACAGAGGTAATTTTCTAAAAACGCGGGAGTTGTTCAGATCCAACCCTTCTTTGTGTAAACAGAACGTGCATAAACAAGAAGTATGTAGACATAGCAGAGGAGTATGCAGGTGTAGCAAAGGATTATGCAGGCATATTGAAAGGAGTATGCAAGCATAACAAAGGAGTATGCAGGCATAGCAGAGGAGTATGTTGGAATAGCTATTGAAGATTGCATGCACGTAGGCATAACTGTGAAGTAGAAGTCACTTGAAGAGAGGTAAGGGAAAATTCGAAAACAGAGATTTTTTTTTTTCCAGTTGAAATTTAAAACAGAATAGAGCATCAAAGCGATACTGCAAGCTAGGTTAGAAATTGTTGGTTAAGTTTGCTTGAAGGCTTCCTTTGCATAAGGAATTTTTTTGTTGAAATTAAAAAATGGTTTCTAGGATAGAACCAGGAAAATTTGATCCCTCTACCATTCATGAAAGGTGCTTGGAAATTTTTGAGAAGAAATAGTGGATTCCTTTCTTTGAAACGTTTGATGGGTATAATGAAAAAGTTAGCCTAGAATTTTCCTATTCATTTGATGGAGAAAGGGCTACAGTAGGTAACTTCACTTTCAGACTATCTAAGGATATTGTGGCACAAATAATTTGGATTACCTCAACAAGGAGAGAGGTTCTTTAAGACAAAACAGTTTGAGGAGAAAGCACAGATAACTTTTTTATGCAGATCAAGGGTAGGCTCAGTAAAATGGAAGAAAGGAGTACCAAGGAGTTGGTTGACTCATCCTTGGGATGAAGTAGCATATGTCATCCAGAAATTCATTACTTGTGAAGGAAGATTTAGTTTCATATACCTCTATCACATTAAGTTGATGTAGCATTTGAGGGGTGATTGTGAGATTAATATACCCTATTTTCAGTTACATAGCCTTTCTAAGATAGCTAAAGATGTTCAAAAACGTGTTGAATACATTACCACAAGCCTTTTTCACTGTGTACTCATCAAGATGATTATTACACATTAATTACAAAAACAAAATTTGGCATGGAAGCAATTAGTAATTGTCAATGAATTTGAAGAACCATAAGAGCTTCTTGAGAAAGGATTGAAGGAAAATGAGGTATCGATGATATCAGACACTAAAGATGAAATACATAACTCTAAGGAAACAAGTTCAAAACAACCTAATAGAAGAATAAGAACAAGGACCATGGAAAAAGAAGAAAAGGAATTCCAAGAAAAATATAAGATCTTCACCACTTATGAAAGAAGATCACGGAAATGACAACAAGTTCAGAAGAATCAAGGACCAGAAAATTATGACGAGGTACAACAAAAGCATTTTGCATACATTCAATCCTTGGAAAGTCAAGAAGAAATTCTAGCAGGTGAGATTGGGAAAAATGATGAAGAAGTGAATGTCATCTTTACACAGCAAACTGCAAAAGAGATAAAGGAAGTAGATATTCAGACAGTTGAAAAGACTCCAACTGACATAAAAGAGCAAAATAATGAGGATACAACCATCATTTCTCCTTTCTTTGAGCAACAAGCCACAGAAAAGGAAGAGAAAAAGTATTCAGAGTGGGAGAATGAATAAGTTAAGCACAAAGATGAGGAATTCGGGATGGACACTATTTTTGAACAGCCTATAATGAAGATGAAAAAGAAGAATTCTTCCAAGAACATCAAAAATATTAAGAAGTTAGAACTGAAAATGAAGGAATTAGAATTAGAAAATGAGAAGTTGAGGAAGAAAAATAGAAGGCTTAGAGTTCAAAACATTCAAATCTCTACACAAGCATATAAATGCTATTAGCGAAAGAGAACATTCAAAACAAAATATCAGATATTGAGGGTCCTTCATACAGCTCAGGCTAGTGTAGATGAATCATCACAGATAGGAGAGATGTCATACGACCAGTAGCAGCAGTACAACAACAATTTTGTGCATGGGGATATGCAGGTTCAATTTTGGAAACACTTTTTGTGCATGAGGACACTCAATAGCTTCCTCTTGGGGAAGATGTTGGACACTATTTTTTATACCTATTTTACTCCATAATCCTTCAAGACATCACCTTAATCCTTTATAATTCATCCATAAACCCTCATGTTTCATCCATAAGGCCTTGAAATTCAATAAACTAAGGTATAATTGTAGCTTCTCTTAATGAATTGAATTTTGTAATTTTTAAAGCATTTAAATTTCAGTTTCAATAAAATTATAGATTGGCTAACTTCTCGTAGATGCTCCTAGATTTCGATATTTGCAGGATAGTTGGGCGCAATATGAAACACTCAGAAGAATCCTTGATCTCCAAGGATGGATTAATTGCTAACGGATTCATGAAACAGGTTTCACATGTGTCGAGTCAATGTTGGTCAAAGCAAACCACCTGCGTTTCCATTAAGCACAAAAACAGGGTCGTTCTGATTTTGCATGGATTTTTCCTATTTTCATGGATCTAGAAAACAAGCTCAGGGATAATGGAGATATGTCATTAATATTTTACGAGGATTATATCATTTCTAGTTTTAAACATTCAGTATAAATATTTGAACCTTTTATGTAATTGACATATGACGAATGGTGAGTATCTGTGTTTGAAATAAAGACTTTAGACTTCAAATAGTTGTATGTGTTAAATTTTATATGTTGTGGGATCGGATTAAGTGTTAAGAGTTTTGTAAATAAACCTGTGTAAATGAAACAATGGAGGGTCCCCTATTCCAAGCCTTCCCAGTCACTTATTCCATCATTTTACATTGGTATGTTTTGGTGTTTTCTGTAGTGTTTTGTTAAAAATTTAAAACTACATTTTAAAATCAGATCTCATTCTGTGTGATGCAAGTAGAGTTTCGTTGATTGATAGTAGCTTATGTTTTTGTTTAATAATTGTAGGTTTTTTACAAATCCATTTTTCATTAGAGACTATACTTAGTTGTTGAAGTATTCGAATACATTGTGAACTGACTTCTTGTAAAAGAATTCAATGTCTTCCTGCTTTCAACAATGAAGTAGCAATGTTGTAGTTTATTTTTATGGTTTTGATGGTTTAGTTTTAGAATATTTTACGTGTTGATGAGTTTAAGAATTATAATGAATACTCTTTATGTAAGGGAGTTTAGTATTTCTTAGCTTACAACATTCAAATAATTCTAGGTTCAATTCCAAAGCATAGTGTGTTTTAAACTAGTCTATATCTAAATCCATAGATTTTGGATAAGCTTCTAAGTCTTACAATTCCAGACTGACAATTGAAATATAAGCTCTAGTTTACAACAATAGAGTGGGCCAACAACCCTTGTAGTTCATGCAAACCCAAGGAAATTTACAGAATGATCGCCACCAGAAATGGTCCACTTACTTGCAGCAGTTCCACCTAAACAATAAATATAAAAAGGGTAGAACCAATCGATTCGTTGATTTCCTCAATGAATCTCTAGTATAAGAATTAACGACGATGCTCAACTCTTGTGAAAATGAGACCTATGGGTGGCCTCAACTATATGACAGTGATCCTGAGTTCACTCCCATCTATAAATCCTTATCTGCAGGTATGTTAGTGGCAGACTTTCATCTTTAGGAAGGATCGCTATGCCACCTGGGCCATCTCTTTATTCCTTCAAGTGAGTGTGCGAAGATGATTTGGTAAGCACATTACAGTTGGGTGGCAAGGCACTTTGGAACTAATAACACACTGGCGGTCTTGCAGAAGTACTTCTATTGGCCCAAAAATAGACAAGAGGTCAACCAATATATGAAATCCTACACTACCTACTCCATCGTGAAACCAACCATAAAAAAACACAAATCGTACACTCCGCTTCCCACTCCAAATGGGCCATGGGAATCCATATCCACGGATTACATGTTAGGAATGCCTTTGACTAAGCGCAGTAATGACCGTGTGTTTTTGTTCATGGATGGCTTCTTTAAAATGGTCATTCTTATAACTTGCAAGAACAACATCTCTATCAACGCCACTGCTAAGCTATTATTCGAGCATGTTTGGGTTCATTTTGGGATACCATAGTGTATCATTTTAGATCGGGACAACATTTTCTTGAGCACTTTCTGGTCTAGTCTATGGTCATTGATGGATACCAAACTCACATAATCGAATTTCCTCCACCCCTAGACGGATGGAAAAACAGAGGTAGTCAACCAGATGATTGTGTATATTTTGAGAATGTATAATTATAAACATACCTGCACATGGGATGAGATCCTTCATAGCTCTACCAGTCACAACACTTTTCAGGTGTGTCTGGGTTTCCAACCATTGGTCGCAATTGATGAAGATCTATCCCTTGCATCCACACAATAGGAATATTCACATGCTCAAGATGAGGCTAATAAGACCACTAGATTTGTTGAATGAATCCATAACATCTGCTAACAAGTCCATGATGTTTTGGAAAAGGCAAATACTAAATACAAGCAGACACATGACCAACATCGGGTTCCACGCAAGTTCCAGGTGAGGGATAAGGTTTGGTTGAATTTTCATAAAGAGCACCTCACAAGGACCCATCACAAGCTTCATCCACCTCGATATGGGCCATAGACCATTACCAAGGAAGTTAGTGACAATGCCTTTGAATTAAGCATTCCTCCCTTCCTTTGCCTGCACCCAATATTCAATGTGGAGTTCCTTCGACCATATTTTGCACCACTGTTGGACACCTCAGAGGTGTAAGAACAATTGACACCTATAGAGGTTAATCCTGATTACATGGAACAAGAAACCATTTATCAGATCATGGACACACAGGTTAATGGAAACCGTTGGTAGAATATCCAACTATATTGAGTTGTCAAAGCAGGGCATCTTCTCCATGAAGGCAAGTGGCTCACCAGGAGTCAAATTCAACTAAAGTCTCCCCATTTGATGAGGGAACTCAACACAATGGAGACCATTGCTTCTTAAGGGGGGAGGACTGGTCTAGATGGGTATAGGTGGCCACCCACCTATTCCACTGGCTCAAAATAGTTTTCCATTTTGGCAATTTTGTTGTAATTTTCTATGATTTTTCAAGTCCCAAACTTCCAGGACCGTTTTGAGGCCCTAAATGAAGTTTTTTTGCGATTCGGGGGGGTGGGAAAGGGGAAAATGGAACCACACTACATGCATATGGACCCACTTGAAAATTTTAAAGCTTGGATAGACTTTTTCAATGGGATATCGAGCACCCCAAATAGAGATCGTATGCAAAATTTATGACCCCGAGAAGTTGATTGTTCAACTAACCACCTTGGGGCCGCAAACTTTATGATGATTCATCTCCTATGTTTAGGTTTATGGTTTCTGCCTCACCAAGGCTTTATGAGAAAATTCCCTTGGGTATCCTTTTGTGTTAATCTTTTCATGAGTGAGTGTAGCCTCCACATCTCTTCTCAGAGATACAACTACCACAATTCTAGATGCTTTTGTTTTACAGTTTGTTATGTTTCATTCATTTTATAGAATATCGATTTACTTTATCATTGTCTATTTCCATATATCTATGTATGTGAATATATATTCTCTTTCATTTCGTTCTCACATAAACTTGGATCAGTGGTATCAGAGCCTTCTTCTCTTGTGGTTTCTCAGTGCATGTCCCCGACGAGATATGAATATCAATATTTGGGTCTTGAACTAGTTGAGCTTTGGGAAAATACCTCTTGTTGTCCCAAGCAGCCTCACATAGTGGGAAAATAAAAGAGAGATGAAACATCAGGGGATCCTATTGAATTGTTGCTCGAGGAATCCCTCGTGCGCTAGAGGAACGAAATGATGGATAACTTCTCCCATATCCTTCAAAGAATGTCGACAACGATGAATGCACCTTTAACGAGCATCCCTTTCAGGGATGTGAATCCCTTCAAGGTACAAGTTAACTTTGATATTCCCTTATTTGAAGGAAATATAGATGCAGATTATTTGGAAAAATGGTTGAGTCTGTTAGAGGTTTACTTCTCTTTTTTAAAAATTTCCAATGGTGAAAAGATCACCTTCGCGCTCCTTAAGTCCCTCCCCCATTTCAAAGACTGGTAGGATAGGCACTGCGATAGGCATGCAAGGGATGAATATAAAATATTCAATAAAAAACCCACTTGTTCATATTTTGTCGATGCCATTAAAGAGGAATTATACCCTATCGGAAACTATGATGACCAATATACACGATGGATGACATTGCACTAGGAAAGAGGCCAAAGGGTGTAGGAGTATACCAATATATTCCATACCATGCGCTCAAAGTTGGGTATTAGAGACTCCAGACGGATCTTGGTTATAAAGTACTGCAGTGTCATGCACATATACATTTAGTCAAAGATGGATTTCCTAGACATATCCTCACTAGGAGAAGCTTACCGATATGTTGTTAATATAGATCAAAATTTTAAGCAAAAGAATAAACAAAATTTTGGGTCTACAAATCAGCAGTAAAAGCTGGGAAAAATTGGCCCTAATTCACAACCCAAAGGATAGAGCAAGGATGACCAAAGTGCCGAAAACCATTCCAAGTCGCAGGAAAAGAAGGGTAATGGGAAATCAAAGAAGGACACCATCAAGTGATGTGAGTTCCACAAATCTCCTAGCTCAACATTAATGAATGACACTCAAAATAATCATTTTTGGACGAGAAAAAATCTCCAAATCCGGAATCTGATTTATACACTGATGTAGAGAAATAAAGGGGAAATCATATTATTGAAGAAAACCCCATTTCCACCATCACAACCGCAAAGATCCAACCAGAAGAGTCAGAGGAGCCAAAGGAAGGGGAGCTCCTCTTTCAGTCGAAACTATGGGTGCAAGGGACTCCACTACATTTCATTGTTTATAGTGGAAGTCAGAAGAACCTCATCTTGGTTGAGGTCATCAAAATATTGAAGATTCTAATGGTTCCACATCCCCAACCCTAGAACATTGGTTGGTTGCACCAAGGACGATACATCTGTGTCAGCCAATAGTGTTGCCTCTCCTATGGCATCAAGCCATTAAAAGATGAGGTAATGCATGATGTTTCCCTGCTTTAAGTTTGTGATGTTATTTTAGGACAACCATATATGCAGAAACATCATGTTGTGTATGATTCTATACCTCATAGTGTCATTATTACTTTGGGAAAGAAAATTCGCAAGATACCAGAGACACTTCATGCTACTACAGTGTCTATCGGCACATCGAAGCAGTGCAAGAAGGTAATCTCCCAAACAAGAAAATATCACGATAACATCCACCACCTCCACAAAGAAACCCTATATGCCACAAAAATAGGTGGAAAAGATCGTGGAAGCATACAAATACATCTTCACCACACATGTAGGGGTTCCAACACATTTCCAGGTCAAGCATTCCATTGATTTTATCCATGGTGCACCTTTACCTAATGGGATATTATAGAGGCATTCACTCATGGATAATGAAGAAATCAAATGCCAAATTCAATATTTAATCCAAATGGGGCACATTCGATCTAGATCCTCACCTTTTGGGAGCCTAATTATGTTGGTACATAAAAAATATGGTACATGGAAACTCTGTATTGATTACCGAGCTCTAAACAAGATCACAATCTAGAATCAATATCCCATTCCTTGGATCGACAACCTCCTCGACCGAATAAAGGGGGGAAAGTATTTCATCAAGATTGACCTGAATTCTGACTATCATCAAGTGACAATGGAGCATACCGATGTCTAAAATATTGCCTTCAAATATCGGGAATTCTTTTTTTAATGGTTGGCCATGCCTTTTGGCTTGACTAATGGTCCAACAACCTTCATGAGGATGATGGATGAAATTCTGCGCCCATTCACCAATTCCTTTGTGGTCGTATATCTGGATGATATCCTCATCTATAGTAGAACATCAGAAGAACATTTCCATCATATCCACAAGGTCCTCAGAACCCTACAGCAACACAATCTATATGCCAATCTAGAGAAGTGATAATTTGGAATGGAAAGGGTTCGATATCTAGGATGCATTGTGGACTAACATGGTGTTCATGTAGATCCATCCAAGATCCAAGCCACTCATGATTGGATGACCCTGACGACTCTCATAGTGCTTTGCAACTTCCTAGGCCTTGCAAACTTCTATCACATATTCTATTGTAGATTTGTGTTGGTATTCTCTGATATTTTTTTGTCCCTTATCTAGGTGACCAAAGGTGGATCTAAGGCTTGTTTCATCTGGTCCAATCCACAACAACATGCATTTGAGGAGTTGAATCTATACTTATGTTTGGTCCCAGTCCTTGCCTTACTAGATCTACAACAACCCTTTGAGATCAAGACAGATGCTTCGAACTACCCCGTTGGTGTGGTCCTCACTCAGCATGGCCATCTAGTGGCATATCATAGTGATACGCTTTCAGATATAGTCCACAAGAACCCCACTTATGACAAGTAAATGTACTCCATTTTCCAATCCTGACGCCAATGGAAGAATTACATCCTTGGAAAAGAAATAGTCATCCACATTGATCACAATCCCTTGCACTTCATGAAAACCCAAGGGAAGTTAGAGAATGACTGCCACCAGAAGTTGTCCACCTACTTGTAACAGTTCCACGTGAACATTAAATATAATAAGGGCAGCATCAATCGATTCGTTGATTTCCTCATTCAACCTCCAGTAGCATCATTAACCACGCTGCTCAACTCTTGCAGCCACGAGACCTCTAGGTGGCCTCAACTATATGAAAGTTATCCTAAGTTCACTCCCATCTATCAATCCTTATGAGTAGGTACACCAGTGACACACTTTCATATTCAAGAAGGATTACTATGCCACTTGGGCCAACTCTGTATCCCTTTAAGTGAGCATGCAAAGATTATTTGGGAAGCGCATTACAATCGGGTGGCAAGGCACTTTGGAACTGAGAAGATAATGGTGGTCTTGTAGAAGTAATTTTACTGGCCCAAACTTTGACAAGACTTCGGCCGATGTATCAGATCCTACACTACCTATGCCATAGTGAAACCAGTTGTCAAACATTAGGCATTGTACACCCCAATGCCCACTCCAAATAGGCCATGGGAATCCATCTCCATGGATTACATGTCAGTACTGCCTTCAACTAATCATTGTAATGACTGTGTGTTTATGGTCGTGCATCGCTTCTCTAATATGGCTATTCTAATAGCTTGCAAGAAGAAAATATCTACCAAATCCATTTCTAAGCTCTTCTTTAAGCATGTTTGGGTTCATTTTTTGTTTCCATAGACTATCATTTCATATCGGGACATCAAGTTCCTAAGAACTTTTTGTTCTAGACTATGGTCATTGATGGATACCAAGCTCACCGAATCGACTTCCTTCCACCCCCAGACCGATTGACAAACAAATGTAGTCAACTGAATGATTGTGCATATTCTGAGAATGTACAATTCTAAACATCCCCCCACATGGGATGAGATCCTTCCTTATGTTCAACATATCTATAACGGAGCTCTTTATAACTCTACCAGTCACATCCCTTTTCAGGTGTGCCTTGGTTTCCAACCACTAACCCCAATAGATGTAGCTCTGCCCCTTGCATCCACATAGGATAAATTTTCCCATGCTCAGGCTGAGGATGATATGGCCACCATATTTGTTGAATGAATCCAACACATCCGCCAACAGGTCCATGAGACTTTGGAAAAGTCCAATACTAAGTACAAGCAGCGACATGATGAGCATCGGGTTCCACACAATTTCTAGCTGGGGAATAAGGTTTGGTTTCATTTTTATAAAGAGAGGCTCATAGGACCCCATCACATGCTTCATCCACTTTGATATGCCACCATACACCATCACCAAGGAAGTTGGTCGCAATGCCTTTGAATTAAGCATTCCTCCATTCCTTGGTCTACATCCAGTAATCAGTGTGGAGCTCCTTTGACCATATTTTCTTCCACTTTTAGACACCTACAAATATTATTGTTGACTATATGGAACAAGAAACTATTGATCATATCATGGACATGCAAGTTAAGGGAACCTTCCAGCAGAAGATCCAACTATATCGAGTTGTCAAAGTAGGACAGCTCCTCCACCAAGGCAAGTGGCTCACTAAGAGTCAAGTTCAGTAGAAGTTTCCCCATTTGATTGGGGGACTTGCAATGGAGACCATTGCTTCCTAAGGTGAGAGGACTGATTTACATTATTATAGATGGCCACCCACCTGTTCCACTAGCTCAAAACAGTTTTCCATTTTGGCAATTTTCTTGTAATTTTCTACAGTTTTTGGGTCCCAAACTTTTGAGGTCGTTTTGAGGCCCTAAACGATGTTTTTTGGTTATTTGGGGGGGAATCTAGTTGTTATAGACATGCATTTTTCCCCATTATAAAGTTTTGAATCTCATATAGACCTTTCCAATTAGATATCGAGCGCCCCAAACAGAGATCATATGCAAAAGTTATGACCCCAAGAAGTTGATTGTTCAACTAACCACCTTGGGGCCACAAAATTTATGATGATTCATCTTCTATAGTTGGGTTTATGCTTTCTTACTCTCCATGTATTTATGATAAAAGTACCTTGGGCCTCCTTTTGTATTGAGCTTGTCACGAGTGAGCGTAGCCTCCGCATATCTTCTCATAGATACAACTACCACCATTCTAGATGGTTTTCTTTTACAGTTTGTTTTGTTTCGTTCATTTAATAGCATCTCAGTTAATTGTATCATTATGTTTATTTCCATATATTTGTGTATGTGAATATATATATATGCTCTTTCATTTTGTTCCCAGATAAATCTGGATCATAAGTTAAATGAATGGGACAAAAGAGAATATTATAATAAGGAAAAGTAGCATCTCAAAGGTCATACAAAATCTAATTTGGGTCAAACACCTTAGGAATAATAAATGGAGTTTAGCATCCCAACCTTTACTTCTAAATGCTAGCAATCTCTTGGAATTGTCGGGATGTGGGGGGGAAGAAAAAAATTGAAGCAATGAAATATATGATTAAAAAGGAAAGGATCTCCCTCTTTCTCATTCAAGAGACCAAAATCGAGGTAGAATAAGTTGTAAATCTAATTCCCAAGTTTTGGAAAATAGGGCATGGAAAGGTGGTTATCTCATAGGGTTCATCAACAGGAAGTTGCAACTTTTTGGAATGGTAGGAAACATTCCCTTGCTACTGATTCTATAAATTCTCATTGGTTATCGATAGAACTTGAAGAGTAGGAAACTAAGGAAAGAATTCAAATATGTAATGTATATGGGCATGTACATTACAAAGATAAAATTGAATTTTAGAACTCCTTGAGATCCCCCCCTAATCAAATTTCTCTTCAAAACTTAATTATTGATGATGATTTCAATGTCACAATATCCTCTTAAGAAATAAAATGAGGTATCAAAGTTAGGGATAGCTTTGGGAAAAGTTGGAAGATCTTATCTCTAACTAGGATACACTGTATATTTTCCCCAAGAAGGGGACTGAAACTTGGAATAATAGCATAATTTTCCTAGGACATGTAGCAGCTCGTCCAGACAGGTTCTTGGTCCATTCCTCCTATCTGACAAATTATCTCTCTCTTTCTTAAAAAAATAATGCCTCAACAATTTCAAATCACGAGCCCTTATTGTTAGCTATTGAATCCCATGATAATTATGGCCCTTACCCTTTAGGTTTAATCCCTTGTGGCTAAATGAAGAATAAGATCAAGTCACAATAGAGAAACAATTGTGAACGAGTCTTTGGCCTTTATCTGGGAATCCAAGCTTAAGCTTGTGATCAACTTGTCGTTGAAGGATTGGGATAAGACCAATTTCCAATTGTCGAATTATAAAAGCAAAGAGATTGAAAAAGAATCAAAACAACATTAATTGGATTTGGAAATAAAGGAGATTGAACTAGGGGATCTTCAGAGAGAGAAATACCCCCATGATTTGACTGTTACTCGAAGGAAGGAAGAACTTTTGTGACTAAAGTCTTGTAACTTATGGCTAAAATTAGGAGACAACAATACTTATTTTTTTCATAATCAATCCAAAGGCCAATTTGTCAAAAAAAATGTAAAGAAAACCCAGAATTCCAATGAGGAAATGATAACTCAATTTGAAGAGATCAAAGAAGAGGCAAAGAATTTTTTTAGGATTTGTATTTAGAACCTAATTATCCTTCTCCTAGTGTAGGATATACTCTTCTTCCAAATATTCTTTCTTTGATTAGTGACAAGGAGAATTATGGACTCGGAAGTCCTATTCTGGAAGAAGAGGTTAAGACTACGGTGTGGAGCCTCCACCCGAATAAAGCTCCTGGTCATGATGGATTTTCTATTGAATTTTTCAAAGAATGTTGGGAAATAATCAAGCGAGATCTATGTATAATGTTGAATTGGACTCAAGGAAAGGAGAAAATTGGAACCACCAATTAATCCTTTATTTCTCTAATTCCTACGGAGTCTAAGCATGTATCTTTTAATCGATTTCATCCCCTTTCATTATGTAATGCATCTTACACAATTATGACTAAAATATTGTCCTCCAAGCTTAAGAGACTTCTACCTATGATAATCTCAGAAACGTAGAGGATATTCATGGTGGGTACAAAAATCATCGATATCCTAATCTTAATTTAGGAGGATAATGATTCGAGCTTCGGCAAGTGAGAAAAGGAATGGATTTCAGGCTAGATATAGCCAATGGATTTGACGGGGTGTTTCATCAATTCTCATTCTTTGTTCTTGAGAAATCTGGGTTCTCATCTCCTTTTATTAAATGGATCAAAGCTTGTATAAGTCAAACATGCATAGCTCTTATTTTTAATGGTAGACCAACAGTTTCTTTTCAAGCATCCCATGGGATAAGACAAGGGTACCCTCTTTCCCCTTTTCTTTATATTATTAGGGATGAAGCTCTCATTCAAACTCTCACAAGAGAGCGATACAATGGAAACATAGCAGCTATCCTATTTGCTACAAGAATTCAAGCAATTAACCACTCCCAATTTGTTGAAGATACTTTTTTTTATGGTGGAACCTCCTTAACTAATTCCAAATGGTCAAGGGGATTTTAGATCAATGTATTGTAGAGTTCGGTGGTAAGGTGAATAGCAAGAAGACTAAGATTTATGAATGGAATGACTCTTCTAATCTTATTCATATAATTGATGGTGTCTTTGGGTATCAGGGTATATGCAGGTGGTCCTCCTTTAGGTATCTTGGAACTCCACTCTCCCTTTCCAAGGTGAGGGTGGACGATTGGTATGATATCCTGGGGAGTTAAATGGTTGAATATTGTAAGAAAAAATATTCTTATTCGTCTTCTCATATCATATCTTCCTATTTTTATGTTCCTCCCTTTTGGATCCTGAATCTATCTTGAAAGAAGTTAATAAAAGCATCAAGAGGTTCTTGTGGCAAGGAGGTAAACAAAACGACAAGAAATTTCATCTTATCAAATGTGACATTATTAGAAGTCCAATTTCAAATGGGGGGGTTAGGATTAGAGATCCTAAGTTGGTTAATGTATCCTTGCACAATAAAATAATATGGATAATGATCCCAAGAAGAAAGGAATGGTGGAAGTCCTCAAGAAAAAATATTTCATAGGAGCAAGGCTTCATTGTGTTGACAAGCAGACATGGGTGGTAGGAGGTTCTAGTATCTAGCGTTTTCTCTGTGTTGCTGGAGAATTTATTCAAAAGGATCTATATTGGATTCTAGGTAATGGAAAATGCATTGAAATATGGGAAGATAGCATTATGGGAAGGCATCCTCTAATAAATAAAGTTGAAATAGAAGATCTTTGAATTTGGATGAATGCTCAAGGAATTTGATCCCTCTATGAATGCTCAAGGTCTTTGATCCCTCTTTGATCCCTTTATGAATGGAATGAAGATGGTTTATGGTCCAACTGAAAGTGATTGGAAATATTGAATGAGTTAGAATACCCCTCTAAAATGGTGTTATCACTTCTTCAAGATGTTCCTCCCATAACTAAGGAAAAAAAGGATCACTATAGATGGGGAAAATCAAGAATACACACTGTGAAAGAAGGTTATAGTACTTTTTTCCAAGATCAAATCCCACATCTTTGCTTCAACAATGTGGAGAAATATATGGAACACGAGATACATTCAAAAAATCAATGTATTTTGTTGGATCCTTGTGCATAGGAAGATTCTCACAAAAATGAATCTGTGAAATAGGAATATTGTTGGGCCCTTTTGATGTTCTATGTCCTTAAGGGAAGAAGAAACAAACAAGCATATCCTTTTCGAATGCACTTATGCTTTTCAAATATGGGATCTATTTTTGTCATATTTTTATCATTCAAGCTAACATTATAATCTTAGGATCTTATCTGAGAGAATAACATGCACATCAATAAAACACAAGAGACAATGAACACAAATATTTTCCTCAGGGAAACCATAAAGGAAAAAACCTCGCAACTTCCTCAGAGATAGAATCAGCACCAAAAGCAAAACCCGAAAACATAAAGATGATCTCCCGACAGCAGTAGTCTCTCTCTTGTCCCAGCAACTTCTCTCTCACTCATGCGCCCCAATGAGTGAGTGTGTATGTGATAAATAGAGAGGCTCACTCTTTATTTATATTCTTTCATTCACTTAATGTCCTATCCAACATGTCGGCCTCACTTAACAATTACTTACTAGAGCCGACATCTCTAGGAGAGTCTAATAACCCTAGTGCCCCACGACTTGTGGGGACTTTGCCCCTCCGACCAACAAGGAGGGTTATCCTTAACACAACAGTGGGGACTATTGCCCCGACTTACAATAACTCACCTAGGGTCAAATTCTCTAGGATAGTCTAATAACCCTAGGGCCCCACAACTGTGGGGACTTAAACCCTTGATCAATAGGAGGGTTACCCACAATGAATTGACATGACTTGTTCACATTATAGAAACTCCCGATCGGAACATCGGGGCATGACATGACTCAATTACATTACAGATACTTCCCAGAATAAACATCGAGGTACAATACATAAAATATACAAGTGAATACATTCTGAAGTTACAATTACATCAACACTCCCTCTTAACTAGGAAGGTATTCTCTTGACAAGATTTATCACCACAATTCTTCTTCTCTGTATCATCTGGATCATCATCGAGTTCTTGTCATCTTCAAGTCATCTTCATCTTCAGGTCATCTTTATCTTCAAGTCATCTTCATCTAGATCCAGATCATCACTCGATTTGGATCATCATCATTGGATCTGGATCATCACTCGATCTGGATCATCTCTGCTGGATCAACATCATTGGATCTGGATCATCAATCGATCTAGATCATCATCACTGGATCTGGATCATCACTCGATCTGGATCATCATTGCTGGATCATCATCACTGGATCTAGATCATCACTCGATCTGGATCATCACTATTGGATCATCATCACTGGATCTAGATCATCACTCGATCTGGATCATCTCTGCTGGATCATCATCACTGGATCTGGATCATCACTGGGTCAACATCACTGGTGCTATCTCATGATTCTTCTCATCACAGGAAGTTCTACAGAGCCAACCCTTTTGCATGCTGGTTGTAGGCCTAGCCTCCTTGTAGGTCGTCTTTAGCGCTTATATCTAACCCTAAGTTAGAATGGACAGCACTCACATCTGACCATGAGAGGAACACATCCAAAACCATGTTAGAAAGGCACAACACTTACATTCACTAGCATGATAGTACACAACTACTATCATCTGTGAAAAGGCACAGCACTCACATCCACTAGCATGATAGGACACAACTACTATCATCTATGGAAAGGAACTGCACTTACATCTGACCTTGACTCGTCAGAAAGGCACAACACTTACATTCACGAGCATGATAGGACACAACTACTATCATCCGTGAAAAGGCACAACACTCACATCTGACCTTGACTCGTCAGAAAGGCACAACACTTACATCTGACCTTGACTCGTCAGAAAGGCACTCAGTCCCAGACTAAGGGTTCCTGGTAACTGACCAGGTGCCTCCATTCAGAGAATGGCAATAGCCCTTATATCTTATCATGTAGGAACCAATCCTACAGTCACATCAAAATGGCTTAGCACTCACATCTGACATGGAAGGAACCAATCCTCTCACCATGACAGGATGGAAACAACCCTTATATCTAATAAAGTGGGAACATATTTGTCAATCACAACAGAATGGCCCTGCACTTATATCTGATCATGTGAGACTACATCCCACAGTCATATCAGAATGGCCCTCAATCCTAGACTGAGTATTCCTGGTAACTGACCAGGTACCTCCATTCAAAGAATGGCAATAGCCCTTATATCTAATCATGTAGGAACCAATCCTACAGTCATATCAAAATGTCTCAGCATTCATATCTGACATGGAAGGAACCAATCCTCTCACCATGAAAGAATGGCAACAACCCTTATATCTGATCAAGTGGGAACATATCCCTCAATCACATCAGAATGGCCCTTCACTTATATATGATCATGTGAGACTACATTCCACAGTCATATCAGAATGGCCCTCAGATCTAGACTAGGTATTCCTGGTAACTGAACAGGTACCTCCATTCAAAGAATGGAAATAGCTCTTATATCTAATCATGTAGGAACCAATCCTACAGTCATATCAGAATGGCTCAGCACTCATATCTGACATGGAAGGAACCAATCCTCTCACCATGATAAAATGGCTCAGCCCTTACATCTGACCATGGAAGGAACCTAATCTTCTCACCATGTCAGAATGGCTCTAGGCCTCATCATTTCCCCTTGGATGGAACCTCAATCTGGAGAACACCAAGCTTTTCCCTAAAGTACTCAAACTTCACTTTGGCCATTTCTAGTATAGAATCATGTCAGGGATGATTACGTTCAAGGATAACCTATGAGCTTTGCCAGGACGAATTACATCCGAGGATAACCTACAAGTCTGTTTACATTTGAGCAACCTACAAGATTTTCTAGGATTTATGCTCAGACAACCTGTCTCATCGACTATGCTAGAACTCCCTCTTTTGATAAATCTCGATCTGGATCACATACTGGAGCTTCACTGCTCCTCTCTCCCAAATAGAAAGTGGAAACATCTTTTGCCTCAGTGCCATGCAGGACTCCAAGAAATCACACTTGATCCCATACTGAAGTAGCACCTCGAAGTGCTCTTCCTATCAATGGCATTGCCTGCCCAATACGAATCCTCATAACCCTCCAGGTTAATCTTCTGATTCGCCTAATACTTGATCCCATAATCAACTATACCCTTCAGGTACCTCACTGCATGCTTTGCAACAATCAGGTGAACATGTCTCAATGTGTTCACAGCAAAGCAAATATTTGGTCTCGTATTCATCAGGTACATCAAGGAATAAATCATCTGACGATGCATCGTGGCATCAACCGACTCTGATGAATCAACACTCAATAGCTTCAGGTTCAATGCCATATGTGTGGTCATGGCCTTGCAGTCCATCATACCGAACCTCTTCAGGATCTCTACTACCTACTTCCCTTGTCCACACCTCCATGCCTAGGATGTAGTGCATCATCCCCAAGTCATTTATCTCGAACTCAACAGCAAGTATTCTTCTTGCAAATTTAATGAGTTCCTCTTTTTTGTCAGGAACAAGTCATCGACATATAACAGGAGCATCACTAGTATTCCGCATTCAACCTTGAAGCAAAGGTTGGAATCCTCTTTACTCTCAATAAAGCCTAGAGTCATCAGTAATCTATTTGTCCTATCATACCATGTCGAACCTCAGGATATTCTGTAGTCACTCCCTCTGAAGCGAAGCATCATACTCCCTTTGTCTTCCATGCTTTATGCACTGAAACATTCTGTACCAGAGTGACAAGTAGCTTCCTATGCTACTAATATTCTATGTATCCATCTAGTGTATAGAATTTCATCTTCAACCTTGTATCAAAGGTTAAGATCTTCATCAAGCTCATCATGTATGTGTTTCAACTCCTACTGGCTGCAAATGTCTCTTTGTGGTCTATGCCTTCTTTTCGTGAGAAACCTCGTGCTACAAATATTTCCTTGTATCCCACGATGTTTCCATCTATTGCATGATGGAACTACGAACTTCCCTTAACCTATCAATACTGCATCCTAGACATCATTCTTCTTGAACTGGTCTTCCCTTTCTTCTTGGTTACTTCTTCATGGCTGGAAGGTTCTGCATCAATGATGTCACTGCATTCGTCATATTATTCTTCTTCTTGAACTATCATTACTTGTTCTTCGAAACAAGTCTCATCCTTCTTTGCTTGTAGGCGATTTTACACGATCTTTCCTACAAGTCAAATGCATTAGTTGTATGGTTAGAAACATTTCATAAGGCATATTCATAATGGCAAATTCGTATGAATAAATATATGATTATGCAATTATTTTAGCCAATACAACATTCATCCATATCTCACATAAACTTTTCTAGATGCCTTCCATCTCTACTAGGACAACATTGAGATTGTGCACTAATCCAATATGTCAGCAAAGAGGTTTCATTCTAGATAAGTAGCAATGGAGAGTTGTATAACACCATGAGCTACTTACCCATTATATGCATATTAGTAGTATACTGTCATTAATGCAAACATTCTATCATGCATAATACATCAACTGAATATAAGCAAATGCATAATAAAACAATATCATGAAATGACAATTGAATACTTGTCTTTATTTGTTTTGTGGGTAGACTCCTTCTTGAGCCTTGAGCTTCATCATCTTCTTCATTCATCATTTCTTATCCAAATGCTAAGATGGATAAGAGTTTCTTCAAGAGTTGAGTCCTTCGTATTCCTCATCGTTTGAGGGATCTTCTTTGGATGGTGAGAGCTTGATCTTCAGTTTCTCCCATCTTCTCTTCTCTTATTATGAGTCGAGCTTCTTCTTCTTGTGTGTGCTCTTCCAGAGTCTACTAAAAGTAATCACTTCCTTCTGGAAAACATTCCTCACATGAATGAATCCCATGATCCTGGGAGGCCATTCAAGGTGGCTATCATCACTTCTTCTACTGCTACAAGTTGTTCTTTGATTTGAGAGACCCTTGTGATGACTGTATGGTATCTGCATTCTGGATCTTCTCATTCTTCAACTGGTTTCTTAAGGTCATATTCTAATTTATCTTCTTCCCTTCAAATAGCTTGGTCAAGGAATCAAACATATCTTTCGATGTCTCTAGGGAAGATACTTGTGGTATAAGGTGATCCATGATTGAATCATCAATGATCTTCTTGGCCTTAACCAAGTTCTTCTAGTGTAAGGCTTTTAGCCTCATCTCCCTCTGGAACTGGAACCTCTCTACTCATGTAGGTGTCCAATTCATTTTCTTCAGAGAGATCATATACTTCCATGCATGGAAGTTGTCAACTTCATCAAGCTTATCATCAAGCTGATGTGATAGATCACTTTGAAATGAGAACCTCAAATGAAAATAGCAAAATATTAGATCTTACTGATTTGAGGTGTTCATTCTAGTTCCGGAGCTAGTTGATCTAGGGTTTGTCAGAGAAACCCTAATTTTCAAAACTTGGAATCTTTCAGATCTGATTGGATAGAAATATAGATCTCTTCAAGCTGATCTGTCCAATGTACTCATTTTCTGAAAACAGTGGAGGGAAGCTCCCGGAACAGGAAGCCCTAGTTTTCCAATTTCTTCTATAGAAATGCTTGATATTGTTTCTGCGATATCTCTGAAATTAATATTCCTTTGTGTCTAAAACTTCGCACTGAGGTATCCTCGCCTGTTTCTGTTCCAACACCATAGGTTTCATCAAAATTGGGTTCACCAATTGGGACTTATGATCATTTTCCCAAGGTGACCTATTTCA
This sequence comes from Pseudotsuga menziesii, assembly GCA_001517045.1. Taxonomy (NCBI): domain Eukaryota; kingdom Viridiplantae; phylum Streptophyta; class Pinopsida; order Pinales; family Pinaceae; genus Pseudotsuga; species Pseudotsuga menziesii. Next base: position 21,136 of record LPNX010878428.1, on the reverse strand, counting down.
AAACTGTTCAGCATAGCGAAGTTGTATGGACTGCCACATGTCACTATTTTTATATTATGGGTCTGAAACTTCTACCACAGAAATTAAAGTTCGTGCCCTTTCTGGAATATTTTCAGAAATTTCATTTGGACATTTGTATCCCGAGATATAGCAATTCTACCCAGGTATCCTGTTTAGGGATGAATCCTGGAAGAGGTTGGAACCCTAACTTGGAGAGATCATATCTCCTAGAATATAGTGAATATGAGGCTGAATTTTGGACAAAATGTAAATCAGGATTGTATATTCGGCCTAGGAAAGTTGCAGCTCCTGAGCCTTCTCCAATCTCGATATATAGTGAATCTACCAAAACTTGTCATTTTTAGTATTTTAGGGTTTTTCCAACTCGGGGTCAAACTAGGGTTTGACTTTCCCGAAGTTTCACCCAACCAAAAATCTCACCCCAGGTCTCTAAAATTTGATTTTGATGAGGAGAGAAATCCTATGCTGGGCTCACTCAAAAATTCCTCTTCTGTAAGAAGCCCTAATTTCTCGCACCAAAAACTGAAAATGCTCAAAATCAAATTTCGCTTCGACAGAAAGATGCGCCCTTCAATGGAGAGTTAGCCTAGCATAATTTTGTTGATAGATTATGGAGAGAGACCCAAAAAGTAAGAAGCCCTAGCTTCTGCAACTGCACAATGTCTTCTTCTCAAGTTAGCTCTGATACCATGTTAGATTTTTATCATTCAAGCTAGCATTATGATCTTAGAATCTTATCTAAGAAAATAACATGCACAGCAATAAAACACAAGAGACAATGAACACAAATATTTTCCTCGAGGAAACCACAAAGGAGAAAATCCCGCAACTTCCTTAGAGATAGAATCAGCACCAAAAGCAAAACCAGAAAACATAAAGATGATCTCCCAACAGCAGTAGTCTCTCTCTTGCCCTAGCAACTTCTCTCTCACTCATGCGCCCCAATGAGTGAGTGTGTGTGTGATAAATAGAGAGGCTCACTCTCTATTTATATTATTTCGTTCACTTAATGTCCTCTCCAACATGTCGTCCTCACTTAACAATTACTTACTACAGCCGACACCTCTAGGAGAGTCTAATAACCCTAGTGCCCCACAACTTGTGGGGACTTTGCCCCTCTTACCAACAAGGAGGGTTATCCTTAACACAATGGTGGGGACTATTGCCCCGACTTACAATAACTCACCTAGGGCCGACTTCTCTAGGATAGTCTAATAACCCGAGGGCCCCACAACTTTGGGGACTTAAACCCTTGATTAATAGGAGGGTTACCTACAATGACTTGGCATGACTTGTTCACATTATAGAATCTCCCAATCGAAACATCGAGACATGACATGACCCAATTACATTACAGATACTTCCCGAAATAAACATTGGGGTACAATACATAAGATATACAAGTGAATACATTTCAAAGTTACAATTACATCAACAATTTTAGCCTGGATTAGGGCAATCCAGTGTGATTCCCTCTATATGGAAAGATTTCTTTCTTCATTTGAAATCTTACTTTCTAGGTTCCCCAAAGTCATTTTTAGTCAAATTTGGGAAGCCTCCCCAAAATTTCAATGTTGGAAAATATTTACTACTTAGAACAAAGCTTTTTTGATCAGGTTCTTCTTCCTCCTGCACGAATTTATCTTTAGGACAAAGCTCTAATGGTTTAGCTTTTAGGCTCGCCTCTTATATGGCTTGAGCCAACATAGTGAAGGGTTACACCCTTTCACTAGTAATTAACTAATTTAATTATTATCTTATTTTATGTTCGTTACATTGCCACTCCCTTTAAGGAAGCTTTGTCCTCAAAGCTTAAGTATTTTCCTAGTGTCGCTCTTCATTCTAACTCGGTGTCGGTATTAGAATCGGACGAGGTCTCTTGTGTAGAGACTTGCACTTCCTTTCCATTGATGATTTTGCATTGTATTGTCTCATTGTTCCTACATTTGTGACCAGGGGTCCAATCATCACCGCATCGACGACATATGTTTTTCTTCTTTTTCTTTTTATTATCAGAGTAACTATTAGATGACTTTCATCTATTTTCCATTTGGTAGGCGTATGATTGAGGTTTGTGGCATTGATGGCCGGGATACCAAGTATCATTTTTTCCTTCACGCATTTTAGGTCAGCGGCGAGGGACCTTATGTCCTTCTCCATTTTTTTGATTGGCACTTTGAGCTCCACCATGGTCTTGGACCTAGTATGCGGAGGTGTGTATTTCCACTCTATTTTGGCTAATAATATATTAATTAATTATTATTATTATTATTATTATTATTTTTCGTAAACTATACATAATTTTTTATTTTTTTTAAACAAATATTATAGTAATAAATATAATATTTGATTTTTTTTAAATATATTATTAAAAATATATTATATTGCAAAATATTGAAATAATATAATATAGTATTATATTATTATAATATATTATTTCTATGTTATTATTAGAGTGGAGGTTGGAACGAGAACGTGGAGGCAGCGCGGGTGGAGCAGCGGACAGGGGTGGAGCGCGTGGATTTCAGAGAGGTTGGAACGAGGGCGTGGAGGCAGCGTGGAAGGGAGGATGTAGGAGGAATGGCGGTTGGGCAGCGTGGAGGGTGCGTGGAGGTGGAGACGACCGCGTGGAGGTGTGCAGGCGACAGAAGATGGGATGGCACGAGGTGGGGATGTGGTGGCGCGGATTCAGTTGGAAGCACGGCAAGGGAATGTTGGGCGTGAGGTGGGTGCAGCGTGGAGGAAGCAGCAGTGGGAGAGGATGAGAAGGGCATGCACCGAGGAGGTGAGTGTGCAGAGGTGGGTGCAGCATGGAGGGAGCGCGAGGGATGGTTGGCCTGATGGTTGGAGATGGGAAGGAGAACATCGCAGAGAAGGTGAGAGGAGTGTCGGGCTATTGGGGAGGAGTAGAAGGTTGGAGGGACGTGTAGGAAAACAGAGGAGAAGAGTGGAAGCATGTGAGGAGTGGGGGTGCGAAGGATAGGAGATGCAGGGAGTTTTGGGAAGCTGGGCGCGTGGAGATGGAGGAGCAGGTGGGAGAGTGAAGGCAGCGGAGAATGAGAAATGGGGTGGTACGAGTTTAGATGAGAGAGGAAGGATGAGCCGAATCTGAGCTCAGGCCTAGGGAGCAAATCCGCTTTGATACCAAATGGAGCTACCGTGTCCGGTTGTTCGTTAGTCGAATCCGACTATCATTGTATAATGAAATATGAATAGTAAATAATATATTGGATGATGATAAAAAATGTACAATAGGCTTGTCTCTTATATGGCTTGAGCCAACATAGTGAAGGGTTACACCCTTTCACTAGTAATTAACTAATTTAATTATTATCTTATTTTATGTTCGTTACAATGAAGAGGAATTACTAAGAGAGGGTGCCATAAATCCAAGATGGAGGATGATTTATAAGGCAGATTTTCCTAGGATAGATGTGGCGGTGCCTTTTCTTCTATGTTTTGGTATTCAATACAACGTGGTGAAGGTTGGGTCAATGAAGGAACGGGTGGATTCTCGCTCACGGTCTGAAATTCGTTATAAGGTGGCTAAATCACGACTATTAGGGGAAGGTGTGGAATCTCGTTTCTGGTCCAGAACTCATCTCACAATGGTTGAATATAGCTTGTTGGGGAATTTAATTGTTGGTCTTTAGAGGCAAACGAGGGTGGATTGGATATCGATGGGTGTTTTGAATTCTAGTGGGGAAGATACCAAATTTTTGGTGATCTCCTACAGTACATAAGCAAGGATGGAGGGCACTCAGAGTGGTGCAGGTAGAAATGAAGCATGCAATGGGGGGAATTGCTGGAATGCGAAAGACGATGTGTCGAGTTAGGGGGGAATTAGAGAGAATATAGCATACGCTAGATAGGTTAAGTTTTCAAGTGGAGATGGAAGTGCAGTTACATGGTAGGCTGGAAGATAGAGTGTAGGTGTTGGAAGAGAAATCGGTGCTAAATAGAGATCAACGCTAGACTTTAATTTAGGAGATTGTGTTTGGTCATCATTATATAGTGGGGGACTTCTCCAACTCCAATGATATGGAAATGGATATTGTGCAGTGGACTACTCTTTCCAAGTTTGAAGCCTTCAACACTCCGCAACTTCAGGAGAAGGAGGATCTATAGCCAGTTTAAGGTCTTTCTAGGACTATTTTTCTTTTGATAGTTTATGTTTTTTCATTATGTCTTGTTAGGTCAATTTGTTAGAAGCTACAAGAGGAAGGCTCTATGGTTTTTTACAGTTTCTTGTATGGATGTATAAGGCTGAGGCATTTTTTAATCCCATGTGGCTTGACCAAGGCATTTTGTACTGGAATTGTAATGTTTTTTATGGGCTGCTAAGGATTTCCTCAACCTCTTTAATATAATCATCATAGCCATTTTTGTTAAAAATATATATATCACAGTTTAGGTTGGTGGAATTTTTAACATAAAATTTTAATTTTTGTAGGTAGATGAAAGGGAAGTTTGTGTGCTTAAAAGAAAATTTGGGAACTTTTATTTATCAATAGATTTAGTTTGCATTGGGAAAAATACTTCAAATTTTAAAACTGCTTTTGCCACTTAACTTTGTAGTGGGACTTTTAATTCAGATCATTGGGAATTGGAATTTGTAAATAAAATCAAACACCTTTAGGAATTGGTATTATTCAATTACAAAAGATAAGCATTATAAATTTCATTGAGAAAATTTTATAGTTTAAAATTCCAAAAAGATTTCCCTTAAACTAAAATCTTAATTATTTTTACTTTAAATATTTTATCTAACTCAATCTTTCATTTAAGGTATTTCATATTTTATTGTGTTTGACAAGAAAAAGTAAATCATCTTCATACACAAAGATTTCATGCACTTTGCATAATAATTAAGTAGGGGGAGTTGTACTCTTGCACCGTGAATCATATTTTAAGTAAATCATCTTCATACACAAAGATTTCATGCACTTTGCATAATAATTAAGTATGGGGAGTTGTAATCTTGCACTATGAATCATATTTTAAAATTTTTAATAAGAAAAGTATATTGTTTGACCTTCCTAAATAATTCCTTAAAATCAATCTTATTATTTTTACTTTAGAATATTTATCTAACTAAATCTTCATCCATTCAAATATTTTGATGCACTAAGCATGTTTTTTAATTATTAGATAATTTAATTGTTTTACTTTCTGTTTTGATAATTCATTAATTTAATTGTTTTACTTTTACTTAAATTAAGTTAAAAGTAAGCACATATACTAAGCATGCAAATTCTGTAATCTAGCCACTTAATCTTGCTTGGGAATTGTAATTCTTTATATTTTAGAGCCAAAATGTAATCTAGCCATTTAACCTTGCATTGGGAATTATAATTATTCAAATTTTAGCTCATTAAGGAATGCAATTTGTAAATACGAACACCTTTGGGAAATGTGTTATATACTATCCCAAATTACTCCTAAAACAACGATATCCCAAAAAACCCATTTCCATCTAAAGGTCTATAACAAAGAATACATAGATGACAAATAATTTAAACTACAAACTCTAATAAATTGTCCTAACAGACATATACAAAACAAGAACATCTAAAGGAAGAGTTAGGGAGACCTACAATTGCTCAAAGTTTCATCCATGTTCTTATCATCCTCTGCTTGGTAGTGTGAACTCGACACCTCAATTATTGTCATTGCACTAGACTTAATAGAATCCTCATCCAATTCTCTAGAATCGACGATCACATTGTTCTGTGAATGACCTCCTCGAGTCACAGTCAATAGCATATCATGATCAAGAACAAACTTTTCTATCATTCCCCCATGTCCTCAAACCTTACTTTCTAGATCATCAAACCTTGTGTCAAAGTGAGCAATATGAGAATATATTTGCTCCACATCTACAATTACATCCTCCAACTGCAAAAGTAGCCTCCTCATCAAATTTTGTGTTTCCCTTGTTTCTCCTTACACTGTTCCAAGCCCTGAACCGGAACTCACTCCCTCCATGGTTTGCTTTACACCCAAATTCCTCACCGGTCCCCTAGTCAAGAGCCTAGGAGATGTGAAGCAGCAGGAAGATATACCACTAGACTTTCAAGCAAAGCAAGAAACAAGAAAACTAAGCAAGAAACAAACTAAAACTAATCTCTACACAAAGAAAACTACCTACTATTACTCATTAAAGAGTCTATGAACGCCTCCAAGATAGCCTCACATAATGTAGCAAAACCCTGCTCAAGTTGTTGCTCCACAAACCTTCAACTTGGATATTTATTGACAAAGATATCCCGCAAAAAGCACTGAAAACAAAACCCATTTCCATCAAATGAAAGATCGGGTCCAAAGTTGTATCCAATAGTGCATGTGCATGGGGGGATACGCCTCCCCTATCGTGGAGTAAATACACAGTGGGTCTCATATCCAACTCATTAAACATGTGTCAATTGTTGTGCATGACAAGGAAGGCCATAAATGAGACCATGCTTGGGCCTTCCATGGAGATTAATTAAAATTTCTATAAGCCTTAGGGGAGCCATCAATAGTGAGGGCAACCCCCACTCTTAACCAAAATTCCACAATCTAAGGAGGTGGAATTTTTAGTTAATCAGTCACCCACCTAATTATTATGGCTTCAGATATGGAGAAAATTGGAGTCCCTCATTAGTTCGATATTTCCAATGGTTCGTTGTTGAAGACAACAAACTATTGTTTCCTCCTTGATGACTTTCCTCATTACTTGAGTAAATACCAACAAGGAATCTCCTAAAATAAAGAGCTTATGAGTCTTGAGAGCAATGAGAAATTCCAAGCCCTTATGTAATGCATACCTCTCAACCTAGTTATTAGTTGTTTTCCCCATTCCCCATTCGTAAATGAGCATTGCATTTACATCAATATCCAAAAGGACTCCCCCTCTCCCCCCCCTACACCTTTCACCCATAGATTCCCTTTTGAAGCTTGATATAAAAAAATCTTATGACACCTTTGCCTAGAGATCCACTCATGAAATTTTGCTTGATTCATTTGTCTCTTCCATAATAAAGGGACAAACACCCTGACAACAAACCATTTGGACCGAAGGGTGCTCCCTATTATAAAATCCTTAACCCATAATCTTTGATGGCTTGAAAGGGGCTCCTGTGAGAGATCAAAAATCCCATGAGAAAGAGGAACCTCAGATAGAAGTCCCTTGCCTAATATCGCAATTCTTAGAGGAGGAATTACTTTGGATTCAAAAACAAGTTTATTTCTCACTATCCAAATCTTATAGAAAATATATTTTGGTAGAGCCATCCAAATTCTAGCAAGGGAAGGATTACTCTGCAAAGTGTCAAGATAATACTTCCAACTAAGAAAAACTCCATTCCATTGTGACGGACAAAGTATAAATTGGTTGAGTTCTCCAAGGGTCACTACCCACACTAAATAAGAGTACTCACATTCCAGAAAATTTAAATAAAAAATAGATGAATAGTTGTCTCTTCTTTTTTGCAGAGGACACATGCTGGCGGTCCCATAGTTTATCGTTTCTTGATATTTTCTATTGTGAGGATTCGCTTGTGAACAAGTACCCAATAGAAAGCATTCACTTAGGGAGGCCATCTTTATGCCAAATTATTTTGCAAAGACAAGAGAATGGAGGGAGGGGGAAGCCTCAGATAAGCCTGTTATATCCTTATTTGACTAAGTACTTACTCATAACATCCCATCCTCTATTGTCTCTGACATGAAGTCCGAACGGAGTAGCTACTTGTAGTAGAAAGAATAACAACTCTAATTCATATCTCAAATGAGTTGGAATTCCCACTCACTTCCAAATTTTCCATCACCCTGATTGGTCCCATTTAGAGAGTATAAAAAGGGTCATAATTGCATTATTAGAGAGCTAATTCCTTAAGTCTAACAAATTAGTTTCGTTTGACATCAGAGTTCTACCAAGAATCATGTCATCCCATAAATTTGTTTTCTTCCCATTCCCAAGGATCAAATACAGTTCATCTTGTATCAACTTACCATGTTCTTTACTTAGCCTCCATATTCCAGATCTACTACCTTCCCAAGTACAATTATGCAGGCATCTAAGCCTTGATATTCTAATATACTTCTTCCAAAGTACTTATTTCCACCTTGTTTTTTCCCGATGACAACCCCCCAGAGCATTTTGGCTCCCATGGCAATATTCATAAACTATGGATCTTGAACACCAAAACCTTTGAGATCCACTGGGGATCGGACTATTTCCAATTTAACCAAATGAAGTTTTTTATGATTTGACTTCCCTCCTTGCCAAAGTAATTTATGAATATCCTTGCAAATAGATTACATTACACCAATAGCAGCTAACAAGGGGGGCCACTGAAAAAGAGGAATGGGAGAGCAAACCTTATGATAATGATCTTTTGTGCTGGATTCAACCAACACTCTCCACGCATGGATTCTCCCCTTGATTTTATGAGAGATACTATGCCAATCCATTGCTTTGATTTTTTTGGAGATTGGGATGCCTGGATATTTAAAGGCCAGCCATTTTTTCTCACCAGCAAAGCCAAAGATATATGATATCCTCTGCAACATACTAGGAGAAGTGTTCCAACTCTAGATTATGCTCTTATCAAAATTAACCTCCCCCGTAGAGGCTTCAATAAATGAATTGAGTGTTCTCTTAAATATATGATCATTAATTAACGAATCTCCTCCCACAGATATTATCGTGTATGAATTGAGCATGATTGACAGGCTTAAGTCCTCTAGTGCTAAGAATGCCATCCATATTCGCTTCCTCCATTTCCTTGCTGATTTTTCTAATGAGAGTTTCTGCCATAATAATATACAATAAAGGAGACAGTAGACAACATTGTCGAATACCTCAAAAAGCTCGAAAGAAGGGAGTTATGTCACGACCACAATAACACACCCACTTTTTCTCATGGTTTATTAGGCATGTGACACCACCTGGAAACCTCCCGAGGGCTTGACCAACTCTGGCACACTCCAACAGACTATGCTTAACCTGCATAAACCTTTGCCTTAACACTAGTTCGTTTATCCTCTTTACTTATTAATTGTTTTACTCACACTTAGCCAAATTTTCATCCCACAGAATAACTAGTAAAACACAACATGGTATAAGGGTGGGGTTGCCAAACCGGCCAACCCCGTTACCTTTTTATTAATGTGAACATCTTACAAAGATGGAATTGCCAAAAGTCGACAGAGCTCTAGGTGTGCGCCCAACTAGCAAACACACCATTGTTTACAAAAATACAAAAAGTCGAGTTGACCCCTCCGCGAGAGTCCAATTCTCAAACTGTCAAACTCGCTAACCCTAGGAGCTATCGTCGAATGTCACAAACTGAACTTGTCTGGAGTGTCGGCTTTCCAGACTTGCACTTCTTCCGCAACCTTGTTGTGTTTCTGAGTTGAGCCACTTAGGGATTGCGTTGCGACTTGAGCTCGAAAGCCTCCCTAGCTCGCATGTATTGGTGACATGTCACTTTGTTGCTTGTTCCAAGCTTGTCAAAGCTTTGATTCCTTCCTTTCGTTTTGGCATCACATCTTGATATCGTTGTGTGGGTGAGTGCAGTCCCAAAGGTGGGCATGCTCCTTTACTTAGCGCGTTGTTGAGGCCTGGAAATTCGCAGGCGACAACAGTAAGGGATTCTCTCCAATCAACGTTCCCAACTAGCCCATTGACTATTTGGTATAGGGAATCCGTCCGATTTGCGGTCCGGCTACCGTAGGTCAAAGTAACAAAACAAAGGCTTCACCGGTTGCGGCCCAGTCCACCGAGTTTTTTGTATTTTTGACTTAATGTATGAGATGCATATATCTAATTAACCATGCAGGGTGATGAGGATGCGGAAGCAGTCACAATGTGATGCGCAGGTTCTTACGTCTCGTCTTAAGGCTCGCATGCATCTATATCACATATGCAGCCATGAAATGAACTAACTATCTACCTAACTATCTATCTATCTATCCCCGAGGATCAAACTGAAATTTAATTATGAGTAATGTAAAGTATGCATGCAACATAGAGAGAAAATACAGTTAGCTGATATCTCTTCCCACAATGCATGAACAATTAAAGATATTTCCACAACCAGATAGCCAATTGTTTATGAACGGCATTCATTACTCATGGTAGAAATCTTCATAAAATAAACCAGAGAACATTCATACAGGAACATAGGTTCAAAGAGTCAGAACAGTCTCACAGTTAATGGATACAAAGTTGAAAACGAAATAGTTCCTCTTCAACAACTCCATAGCACAACATTTGAATATTCCACCAAGCTTTCTCCAACAGGCAAACTGTAATTATCTATTGAAAAAGGAAATAGTTCTTCTTACAATATGTCTTCACCAATCTAACTGGGAAAAAGTCCATTTCCCTTCTAAGCTTTCTATCTTTATACAAAAGGGTGAGACTGTTGGGCTGCCCAAAGTGACCTTTGGGCTTCCCAACCCCTCGTTTTCCCAACGTTCTGCTTTTCTTAAATGTTTTACAAAAATAGTTACAAACTACAATAATGACCGATCCTTCATGAGGACGGCCCCGCTTGAGCATCTAGAAACTTCTTCCATGACGCAACATCAGAGGCAATGCCCTCAAATGCGTAGGGTTCCAAAAATTGAATGTTGATTTCAAATTTTTCGGCCTATTTCTTTATAGCTTCCATTCTAGTTGCGCTTAACCGAAACTGGTCTTCCAAGATCTGCACACTAACTGCTGAATGGCCTACTTCGCTTCTCAGAATCTGGTCATCAATGACCTTAATGTGCTGCATTCTTGCTTCTTCATCCTGATGTCTTTTCTGCAACACCTCCATAAATGAATCGTGGTTTGGGAGATCATCCAGCCTCTTCTCGGCCTCTACCTGGCACCGGTTGCATGTGATGAGGACTCTTTTGAAAAACTCGGTGCATAATCCCTTTGTCTTTTTAACTGCCTTCTTGAAATCTTCAGCAGTGTTGATGGCAAACTCCACTAGGTTATAGTCCCGCTTGAGGGCCTGTTGGTCTTTTGACGGTAGCTCTGTTGGAATTTCTTCGTTGTTCTCCATCCTTGTCATTCTTGCAGTCAGGACCTCTAGGACGTCTTGAGATCTATCCACAAAGTAAGATGCAATTTCCAAGATCTCTTCCAATCGTCCATCGATCTACAGCACTCTACATCTTTCTTCTTCAACAGCAGTCTGTAGCTATAGCATCTTGGCCTTTTGGGCCAATACATGCTCTTTGAACGGCTGGAGGTTAACCTGTTGTTCTCTTTCTTCCTCTCGAGCAGCTGTTAGCGAGGAAATATGTTCCTGATGTTCCTTCTTCAGTTCTTGGGTGTGCAGATCGTTTGCCTCCAAGAGGATCTTTTGCTGCTCTTCTAGCTCTTCCACCTTTGCCAGTAGCTGTTCCTTTTCAGTTCTTAACTCTTGGTATTCTTTCTGTACTCTCTCCAGAGACTCCTGTGTCATTTCCAGCGCTTGTATTTCTCCTTGGAGGGCCTGTACTTCAGCTGTTGAGGACTTCATTTCCCTTTGCATATCTTCATATTTCCTCTTGAGCCTGTTGCTTTCTTCCCTCTCTTTCCTCAATGTATCTTTCAACTAAGCAGAGGATTTCTTGGACTACTCTAAGTCAGTTATTACCTTGTCCATGTTATCTTCTGAGGCGTGGAGGAGTGCAGTCCCGGCTCTCAGGGTGAGCCTTGGATCTTGGTATGTTCCTAACATAACAGCCGCATCCGTTATCATTTTACCAGGCATACTTCCTGCTTCTACTTTCCTTTCTGTTCTCTTTATTATTCTCTTAGTTGCCCTATCATAATATACAGTGTTGAAATCAGGGATTTCTTCTCCTTTCTTCTGAACAAAAGGAACCAGCTTGAGAGTGGGGACCATGGGAGTGCTGGAAACAGGTACTTGTGGGTCCTGAACCTCGGGGTTCTCAACATCTTGGGTCTTCCCTCTAGCTATGTCAGAAGCTGACTGCTCTGTCTCAGTCTGTGTCAGCTTCAACCTCTCTGCCTCCTGCTTTTGCAGCTCCTCATCGAGCTTTCTCTTTGCTTCTTCAGCTACTTTTCTAGCTGCTTCTTCTGCCTCTTTAGCTGCTTCCTAGGCTTTCTCAGCTGCTTCTTGGGCAGCTTTTCTTTTCTCTTCTTCTTCAGTATGCAGCTATTATGTAGCTTCTTTTTCCAACCTCTGAGCTTCTTCATTTATCCTTTTGGCTTCTTCCTTAGCCTTGGCCTGTTCATCCCCCTTTCCACCTTTGGTAGTGATCTTCTTCGTGAATCTCCTCTTAAGTGCTGTCATGTTCGGGGCATTTCGAAAGATAGATTCATCCCTATCAAAATGGTGGGTATACTCAAAATGCACCTTGTTTTCCTTACAATGCTTCGCAACTTTACCATGGGAGTCATTTCTATGGTAGGGCATCTCGCCAAAGTGGAACTTCTCCAGCTCCTCTACGAATTCACCAGCTTGTTTCACCTTAGTGAACCTGTAGCTTCCTAGTCTGAAGGGCAAGGGAGGATAAGAAGTCTTCTTATGCTCGAACAGGAAGCTGCCTATTCCATCCAAGAACACTTGTCTGACTGCCTCCTTATGGACAATGTAATCAGTTGCATACTTTGGCAGTAGGGAAGGTGCTCTCGAGCCTCCAAACATCCTGAAGTACATGCCATATTCGGTTAAATAGTAGTCTGCATAATCTTGTATCACTTGCATGGCCTCCTCCGACATACAATCACACTCTTTCCGGAAAATGAGTGTGTATAGTGGCATAATGAAGTGCTCACAGACTTCTCTGTAATGGTTGTGGTACTGGTGAGCCCACAATGGTCTATAAGCAGCATAGACAGGCATTCTTTCCCTGTCCCAGATGCACCTGAGACTAGGGAAAGGTTGGTTGCATAGTATACAGTCTATGAGTATTGAACTCATATAAAATTCAAACCTTTTCTGGGACTCTCCTTCCAAGGCTGAGGCCAAGCAAGAAGAAAGACTGCTTGATACAAGGCTGGCCCAGTTGAAGATTGTCCCTTGGGTTGCCACATGAAAAATGATGGGTATCCACTCTAGCTTGAAGAATCTGCCATGAGCTCTCCCAAAGACCTTATTAAGCATCAGAGCTATAAATATGTAGGGAGCCCTCAAGCTCGTTGTATCATACTCACCCGTGGGTCTATATCGGTAATGTTTTCCCTGCAACAACATTCTCTTAAGAGTCTCTACCAGGTCCATTTTAATGCTACTCAGCCAGTCATCAGATAAGAATACTTGGGCTTCTGGCAGGTGATAAGCCAACGCCACATATCCAGGGCTAAATGCAGCATAGCCCTATCTTTCAACATTTTCCAGAATCATTGTGGTTACATCTGCCTGGGGCAGAATCCAGCCAATTACCTCAGAGCATGGGAATAGCTCTGGTTTGGTGGTGACCTTCATAAGGGAAGATCTTTCAATGTTTGCATATATGGACTCTTCTTCTAAGCCCATGTCGGGAACTTCTCTTCAGGTAATCAGTCTATATATTTCCCCCCACTGGTATTCAGGTTCCACGCCAGAAATGCATTTAGTGTCTTCATATACGTATTCTATCTTGGTGACCACTTCTACTTCTGGCTCTTCTTCGACCACCGGGGCCTTTTTCTTTTGTCTCTTTGAAATGGTGATTTCTTCCTGCCATAAAATTGTAATATTAAGCCCCTTTGACTAAGTGGAAAATCTGTATACATCACTGTGCAATGTGCCATTTCTCCTATGTTTAATATGATAGCAATCAGATAATGAAAAAAATGTATGCATGTATAGCCTAAAATGGCCTAACTAATCAGACTTGTTACAACCAAAGTGTAGCATTCAATGACGTTGTCTATATCTAGCATGATGCAAAATAAGTCATAGATAGTAAAAATTAGCAATCTACTACTACTGTATGATACTGAACAATTCTATTAGCCGCATTCAAAACGGGGAGGAAAACTACATCAATAGGCCACCAATTTCGGCTTGCTGCGCACGCCATTATTGTTTCGCTGCACGGGGGTAAACAAGGGAAAGGTATACGAGACTTTAACTGTGCTTTAACAAAATCGTGCCCACTCAGCTTACGGCCAACATACTAAAAGCAACGGCGTATTCCCATAAGTCGGCTAGGAAAACGATGCGCGGAACCATGTAGGTGGAAACGGCTAGGGCTTAAATGATGCAGGGAACCCAAAACGGAACAAACAGTCCCAAATTCATAATGAAGGGCCATGACAAATCGCTCTCTACCATACATCATCCTACAGGGGTGGTTTGGTGCAGACAGCGTAACGGCTGCCTGCACCAAACCCCCTAATCCGCTATGCGCAGGGCGGTTTAATCAACGGAGCTATGGAAAACTACTCTAAGGGCCACACCGCCTTCCCACTGACAGTAATACTGCAAAATCCCTGTTAGCACTCAGAATGTACCCAGGTTGTAGGAGGCACACCCCGAGGTAACAACAAAACCACTTTAGGAAGAAATTGATGGTCTCTCCCAGAGAGGGATCTCTCAACACAAATCTTACAAAATCAAATGATAAACAATATTTAAGCATTCATTCATTTGGCTGAACCAATCACATATCCATTGGGCATGAAGTCATATATATATAAAAGATCATAAAGATACATACACGAGAACTATCAAAGGCAAGATAATCACATCATTACAGTCATCAAGTTTGATCTGGGTGAAACGGAAGAGATGAGAAAACAGTCCATCAATATAGAGCGTCTAAGACGAATTCCATATCAATTTTAGCAGAAAAATCATATAATATCTGAAATAATGAATAGAGCATAAACATATGAATTCTACTCATTCAACACTGCATTCCAGATACGAAGGAAGAACAAAATGGAGTGTTACACAAAGGAAATAAACAAGCACATAAGGGAAATGGAACAGACTGCAACATCAATGACACATGAATCTCTGATAGAAAACTCTCATGCATTCACTTTATTACTCAAAACAGATATGTCTTTCCAAACCAGCAATTCTCTTGATGGGTTCCAACCCCCATCTCATAAAAGAGATACAAATTTATAGATCAAATAATAAGTCTGCCTCCAGCAGATCAATAACAGAATGACCGACGTGAATTAGAGTTTGTAACTGAAATCCTACACCACTAGGAAGTTGTTACAATTCTATTCCTAACTGATCATAAAGCATGAAACAATTGGATAACAAACTTTGGTCCATCAGCTCCGAATCTTTGCTCCAACAGCACCACGTCTTTTGCCAAATCAGCTCCGAGTCTTTGCCCCATCAGCTCCACGGTACCTGCCACTTGTTCCTACGGAGGAAGAGTAAACTTTGTTTTCCCCAGCCTCTCTACAGCCTTCCACTGTTCGGAACTTGGGGTGTCGCTTTCCACCATTTCCCAGATGGCCACCTCGAGCTCCATGTAAGTTTCGTAGGACTTTTTTGGCAATCTGGTTCTGATAGCTGTGAACGTCT